>JAKSYS010000164.1:0-99596 GCA_022925895.1 Fragilaria crotonensis
TGTTGATATTACAAGCTACCGGTACTGTATCATTCAGGATGCTATGAATCATGTATCAAGTATCAAGTACCATTATACGGTACTACATCTGCACAGTACGACTCGGGATTGAAGGATGACTCGAACAAGGTAATGCTCACTTTTCTATGTTTTAGATAATTCATAACTGAATCAAGACATGCTTTCCTGCAAGGATGATCTACTTGTAGGATTAACAGTTTATCAGACCCAACGGCTCAATGACATGAATGGCGCCATCCGATCGGTAGTATGGAGATCACGGTTGATCATTTCATCATGGCTAAGAATGGCCGCATGTGATGAAACGATGTTGAGCAGATTACGTCGGGAATTGATGAGAAATTGCGTAGGTGTTCTCATACCCGAAAGACCGCAATACTACGATAGACGTGCCATACGGATAAGTAAATGACCGTGGCACGGAACGAATCAGTCTCTCAAAGACCGATTCGCAACAAATCTCCTAAATGTGATTAAGGCAAGTCATTATCCGATCGGCATAAATGTTGGCACTCTGAAGGCGTTGGTATTCCCGGTTTTCACCCTTGTATACCCTTGCTTGTTTCTTTAGGAATTTTCACACAAGACCACACCGAACCGATATCTCGACCATGAACGCTGCCCTCCAACGATGCGGCTTTAACGCCCCGACTGTCACGTGGTTGATTGCTCAGGGATTTGCAACCCCGAATGACTTGATGCTCGCAACTGAGTCGGATCTCGACTCGATTGCCAGGAGTGTTGCTAGATCTGCACCGCGAGGAGCAGGCAACGTTACGATGCCATTCATCGCAGTGAAGAACTTGAAAGGCTTCCGTTTCTGGGCGGATGAGCGCAAGCGGACCGGGTTCGAAGCGAACCCCGAAAGTTTCACAGCTGACAAGGTTCCTGAGTTCACGGCCAAGTGCCAAGAATACCAGGAACAGAAGGAGGCAGCAAAGACGAAGATGCATCCAAGCCTGACAGTCTTAAGAAGTTGGTCAACTGGGCATTGTGGAATGAGTCCTTCCAGAATTACCTTCGTCAAATCCTTAGTGCTGCGAAGATCCCACTCGTTTACCTCACCAGGGACGAAAGGAAGCGCCAGAGAATGTTCTTGATCCAGCGGACTTTGGAAGTCCAATGGAGTACCTTATTGAAGCGACGGTACTCGAGGGACGACATTACGAATTGGATAACCCTCGATTCTATCGGGAATTGAAGACATTTGTCGTAAACGGAGAAGGTGGTCATACATCAAGAAATTCGAGAGGTCGCAGGACGGTCGGAAGGCGTACTTGGCATTGAAGACGCAGTGTGAAGGCACCGCGTCCAAGATCACACGTAAGAACAAAGCCTACGCGTCGATCGCGAACGCGTCCTACAGTGGGTCGCGTCGCCAGTATAAATTCCAAGATTTTATCAATGTCCACCAGACCGCTCACAATGAAATCCTTGATTGTGATCCAACCGAGGCCGTCCCGAATCCAAGAAAGTTGCTGATTTTCTCAAGGGAATTACCGATCCGAAATTGGAATCTGCCGTCTCAGTGGTGCTTGGCGATCCCAAGCTGCTGAACAATTTCCAGGCATGTCAGCAATACCTGTCGACGACCGTGGAAAACAGGGCAACCCTCGAGAGAAGTGAAAGGAACATTTCGGGCGTGAAGAGCGGTGAGAAGACGGATAAGACGGCGAAGGCAGGAAGTTGCCAAAGGGTTTTAAGTTAGAGAATAAATATTACCCGCCAAAGATCTTCCGACTTCTGAGCCAGGAGCAAAAAGACCAGCTTAAGGAGTGGGGAGACAAGAAAGGCAAGAGATCCGTGGCCGCTTTAAAGAAACAAATCAAGGAGGAGTTGAAGAACGAGATGAAGAAACTGGCAAAGGAAACGACAATGATGGCGATGATGACCATGAGTCAAGCGCAGATGAAGCGGCCGAAGGAATTCGGTCGCGGCGCTCACAAGAAGAAGCAGAAGCTGGATAAGGCCTGACAATGCAGAACCGTTGCGATGGTTTCGCGGGAGGTATACTCAGTGGATTACAATGCAATACACGGAGAGTGTCATCGTTCGGGTCGGTGCGAGATGGACTCTCACGCCGACACATGCGTGGCAGGAAGTAATTGCGTGGTTCTCGAGTATACCGGGAGATCAGCTGAGGTCGAGGCTTATTCGCCTGATTACCCGTCGAAGCAGATTCCTATCGCAACGGTTGCAACGGCCTACGATTGTCCGACTTCCGGGGCCACGTATGTGATAATCATTAACGAAGCTCTTTACTTCGGAGACTCCTTACCATTTTCGTTACTTTCCCCTAACCAGCTCCGGGACAACGATGTCCACGTCGACGAACGACACAGGCAACATGCACCTGACTCGATATTCGGTATTCTCGTTCCGTCCGAACCCCTACGAATCCCTTTTACCCTCGAAGGAGTTGTTGCCGGCTTTGATTCGAGACCCCAACCCAAGACGAGCTTGATAATACTGCCCTGCATGTCGAACTCACCTCCGACGTTGAGTGGATTCCCCACCTTCGCGCTCTCGCTCGCGGAGGAGGATGTGTTGGACTCCGAAGACGAAGAGGAGATTACGAACTTGCGAGCAAGGCGCTTGAAGGTCCTACACTCCAAGGCAACGAAACAGAAGATCAAGAGTTGCATGCAGGTTCTTGCAGCGAGCCAGTTCCCTTCGAAATGCAAATCGCAAACGAAGTAAATCTGCTGAATCAGACCGACCCGATACTGCGAAGGGTCGCAGCACTTACGACGACAGCGGATGCGAGCTCGGAGGAGATTGGCATTGCGGCGATACGAACTGGAGATGTGACTTCCGATGTAACCCCAGAAAATGTGGCACGACGCTGGATGGTTGGATTAGAGACGGCAAAGAACTCCTTGAAGGTGACCACAACAAGGAATCCGGTCGATACCGAATCCAGCGACGCGACGTTTTAAAACTCAGATGGCACATCTGCGCTATCCAAGGTTGAGGGGGATGTTTTACGCCGACATAATGGAACCGAAGATCAAATCAATTGATTCGCAACGATATGCTCACATTATTGGGAATGGCCGGGGATACACGAAGGCTTACCCGATGGAGCGTAAGAACGAGTCAATCTATGCGCTAGATGATTTTGTCAAGAAAGTGGGAATTCCAGAAGTATTGTTGTGCGATAACGACGCCACAATGGAAGGATGGGGCGAGTGGAAGAAGAGGATCCGGAAGTATTCAATTGATCCGAAGTACACGGAACCCTATTCACCGTTTCAGAACAAGGCTGAATTGGACATCAGAGAGTTGAAGAGGATGATCCGAAGATTCCAAGACAAGACGCGATCACCAAGAAGACTCTGGAATTATCTCGTCAACCTTTGCGGGATCAGATCCTTCGTTGCGGGACACATCCGGATCTACAAGGACGCTCTGCCTTCGAACAGGTCCATGGGTGGACACCAGATATTTCGCTCTACGTTATGCATGGTTGGTACGAAGTTATTTCTTACCTCGACAATGACAACGAGCGGAAGTTGGCATGCTGGTTAGGGCCAGCAGAAGATTATGGTGGCGGGGACGCAGCGTTCCTGTTACCGAAGTCGGCAAAGCCAATCGTGAGGAGCACGTTCTGGGCCCTAACACCTGATGAACGTGCAGATCGAAGGGAGATCGCGGAATTGTTGGAATCGATAGAAGAGAAGATAGGGATAAGCGGACAAACGAGGAGGTGGCGGAAGAGCTTGGTGAAAATCAGTTTCCCTGGTTGACATCTTCGGGGACTTGAATGACGCAACGGAGGACGGAGGAGAATTCGACGCTCCGACGCTGATGATTATACCCCGGAGGCTTTGATCAGTACTTAACTGCTGAGATAGTAACCGACCGCGGCGGAGATATCCTTCGCGGCACCGTGAAAAGCCGAAAAGAGATCATGACGGAAAGCCAATTGGATCGTCAAACCCAAATCCTTTATTGGATTCCCGCGAATACCTTGTGTGTTTCGAGGACGGGACGGAGGAGACATACACTGCGAATCTAATTGCTGAGTGTTTATACTCGCAAATAGATGACGATGGTCGACGCTTGCAAGTGATGCAGGAGATCGTTGACCACGAAAGAGTCATAGTGCGCTACGAGAGGACGAGGCGTACTACTCTACCAAGACTGGACCGAAACCAAAGAGAACGACAAAGGGCTGGCGCCTATTAGTCGAATGGAAAGACGGTTCCAGTACTTGGGTACCGCTGGCAGATTTAAAGGACTCTTACCCAGTTCAAGTTGCCGACTACGCCGTTACAAACAACCTGTCAAACGAACCAGCGTTCCGATGGTGGGTTCCATTTGTACTCAAGAAACGAGAAAGGATTCTAAAAAAGGTCAAGTCGAAATATTGGTCGGTTTCACACAAATACGGATTAGAACTCCCGAAAAGTGTCGCCCATGCGTTAGCGATCGACAAGAGAACGGGAACGGATTTCTGGACGAAGGCGATCGAAAAAGAGATTCGGAACGTTTTCCCTGCATTCGAGTTTATCGAAGACGACGACACAAAAGTTCCACCTGGGTACGAGTTCGTTGATACATATTTTGTCTTCGACATCAAAATGGACCTTACTAGAAAGGCCAGATTGGTAGCGCGAGGCAATATGACCGAGGCAACGAAGGAACAAACGTTTGCGTCTGTCGTGAGCAGAGATACGGTGAGACTCTTCTTCCTCTTGGCCGCTCTCAACGATTTAGACCTCTTGTCGTGTGATATTCAAAATGCTTACCTGGCGGCACCGAATAAGGAAAAGGTGTGGACTAAGTTTACTGATCAATTAGGACCTGAGTACAATGGTAAAAGAGCTATAATCGCGAAAGCTCTCTATGGCTTAAGATCGAGCGGAAGATCGTTTCGCGACTACTTGGCTAAGAATTTAAGGGAACTGGGCTTCGCGTCGTCGAAAGCTGACCCTGATCTGTGGATGAAAGCGGCGGTCAAACCGAACGGGGACAAAGTCTACGAGTACGTCATATCGTACGTGGACGACTTGATTTTTCAAGGAATAGATCCGGAGGGCTTTATGGATGCCCTGGGACAGCGTTTTACCTTGAAGCCCGGGAGCATTAAAGAACCAGATACTTATTTGGGCGTTGACATAAAGAAATTCCGTATCCCAGATTCTGACGAGCCCGATAAGGTGCGGTGGGCGTTCGAGTCAACTTCATACGTGAAGAAGGCGATCGCCGACCTGGAAAAGGAACTTGAAGATGCCGATCTCAGACTGTTGCCAAATGCAAAGACTCCGCTGGCAAGTGGATACCGGCCTGAGTTAGACCTTTCAGCGGAGTTGGGAGCAAACAATTGAACTACTATCAAGGTTTGATTGGCGTCCTCAGATGGATTTGCGAAATTGGGAGGATTGATGTTTTGATGCCGGTGTCGTTAATGTCGCGGTACTTGGTATCGGCACGACAAGGACATTTAGAACAAGTCTTCCATATTTTTGCATACTTAAAGCATCATCCGAGATCGACAATGGTGTTCGACGATACGATCCCGACATTCCGAGGTGAGCGATTCGTCAAATGTGACTGGTCCGAGTTCTACCCCGACGCAGCCGAAGCAATACCCGAAAACATGCCGACGCCACGTGGAAAGGATGTCACAATGTCATGTTTCGTGGATGCTGACCACGCAGGGTGTAGAGAGACAAGGAGGTCACATTCAGGGATCTTAATATTCGTTAATCGAGCGCCGATACTTTGGTTTTCCAAGAGGCAGAATACGGTCGAGGCGTCTACGTATGGTTCAGAGTTACTTGCAATGCGACTATCGATTGAGATGATAGAGGGACTACGTTACAAACTGCGGATGATGGGTGTTCCGCTAACCGAGGAATGCTCCGTGTTTTGTGATAATTCGGCAGTTGTGACTAATTCCCGACCTGAATCGACACTCAAGAAGAAGCACGCTGCAATTAACTTTCACCGCGTACGCGAAGCGATTGCTGCCGGGACCATCAGGGTGGCAAAAGAAAACACACAGACGAACTTGGCAGATATCTTGACAAAGTTAATGCCAGGACCGAAGATGAAGGAGTTGTTGCATAACATACTCTGGTAATCGACGACCAACACCCGGGGACACGAATTGGGTAGTCGCGATATAATGGTAACTGTCCATCGAAAACAGTAGGTGACCGTCGCAGGGTTATATATGTTAACGACGTAGCCGGGGCCTCTGTCGATCGGTTCAGGAAGTGTGATTCGCCTCTGATTCAGGAACTTAATTCAGAGTCGCGGGGACTGTTGATATTACAAGCTACCGGTACTGTATCATTCAGGATGCTATGAATCATGTATCAAGTATCAAGTACCATTATACGGTACTACATCTGCACAGTACGACTCGGGATTGAAGGATGACTCCGAACAAGGTAATGCTCACTTTTCTATGTTTTAGATAATTCATAACTGAATCAAGACATGCTTTCCTGCAAGGATGATCTACTTGTAGGATTAACATATGTTGATGATGTTTTGATTATTTCGCATGCACCGGAAGAACATTTAAAAATCATACAGGCAAATTATGAATTGAATCCGGCAAGTATAGGACCTCCGAATCGGTATTTGGGTGCCGATGTGGAGAAGGTACAGAAGCCGGGTGATCCAACTGGTCGTGAGTACTGGTCGTTTTCTGCCAGAACATATGTCAAGAACGCGGTGAAGAATGTGAAATTATTGTTACAAGAAGAAGGACGAGGACTTAAGTCGACCGCTAAGACACCATTTCCGAGTTCGTCCTATCGGCCGGAGGTGGACACGACTGACGAATGCAATAGTGAGCAGGCAACCCGGTTCCAAAACTTGATTGGTGTTCTACGCTGGGCAGTCGAGTTGGGACGCCTTGATGTATACACTGAGGTGGCATTGTTGTCACAACATTTGGCCTTGCCGAGGGTTGGTCACCTCGAGGCTGTGTACCATGTGTTTGCATACTTGGCGAAACACGAGACATCGCGTATTATCTTCGACTCATCTGACCAGGTACCCTATGATCCGACATACCATCGTCCTGATTGGTCAGCGTTTTACGAGAACCTTGAGGAAGAATTACCGCCGAAGATGCCGGAACCCCTGGGTAAAGCGGTGACTATGCACGTGTTTGTCGACGCTAATCATGCTGGTAATGTCGTAACACGACGATCACATACAGGAATCCTAATGTTCATTCAAAACTCACCCATTTTATGGTTAAGTCGGAGACAGAATACAGTGGAGACGTCAACGTTTGGAAGTGAATTTGTTGCAATGCGAACGGCTAGGGATCTCTGTATTGCAATGAGGTATAAATTGAGAATGTTTGGAGTGCCAATTGATGGTCCGGCTCAAGTTTACTGCGATAATCAAGGAGTGGTCAAGAATACCAGTGTCCCAGAGTCGGTGCTATCAAAGAAACACAATGCGATAAATTACCATGCGGTACGAGAGGCAGTAGCAGCTGGAGTGTTACAAGTGCATAAAGAGGATACGCAGACAAACTTGGCGGATTTGTTTACGAAAGTACTTCATGCGGATCGACGAAAGGAGTTGATAACTTCCATTTTGCACAATTTCTGAATGCCCAAGGTTTCCACCGTTCGATTGTTTCGTTCGGTTCGGTACCTCCTGCGCGAGCATGACTCGTGGGCTACTACATGCAGGTCGATGTTTTATTTTGTGAGGGTTCTTGCTATCATGCATACACACGACGTCCGGTTCGCGGGGACTGTTTAATGCTGGTCGTACTGTCTACTGTACTATCGGTGGGTCATTATATCGATCCGGACTCGTGATTCAGTCATTATGTGAACGTAACGTGTATCTTTATATATCCTACTATATTATAAATTAATTGTGTGCGTGTGTGCGTGCGTGCGTCCGTCTGTTACGGAGTATGACCACTCTGGGGTACTGGATCAAATGAATACTGTCTGAATTTTTTCGCTTCGCCAGGGTTGAGTACTGAAAGTAAACAGTAACAGTAAAAGTAGTGGTACGGAGTACGACCAGGTTGGGGGTACTGTACGTCCAGTTTCCTGTAGTAGACACTCCGATCAAATGTGAGGTACCCACTAGTTATATTATAATATTGTTTTAACCTGTTGTTATTGATCTTCTTGCTTGTGTGGTAAGTGTTTCTTTGGACATGACGGCTTATCTTAAACATCTTTTATCGCACCTTCATGTTACTGTGACCGTCTTTTCTCAATTCCCCTCTGGACATCTCAAGTAAAAGCATTGGAGTCTTTTTTATCTATTTTGAACCCTTGGCCTTAGGATTTGCCTGACATGCTATCCGCTCCCGTTCATATTGAAGATTTACGACACTATTTGAGGATTGCCAGTCGCATCTATTTTACACTTTTGAACTACGACCGAACCACTTAAACCCATTCTTGCCAGCTGGAGGTGTCGCATTCTTCCTAGCTGGCCTTTTCGCAATTTTTTTCTCTTCATTTCTCGAAATTGGGAGCATCTTGTGCATCGTGTCAAAAAAGTGTTCTTCCCATGGCATCGATGGTTCCTTGTCATCCACAGGAGTGCGTGCTATTGGCGATTCAGCCGTAACGCGTTCCGCATCATCGTCCGGAATCTCTGTGTCTCTTTCTTCGTTTCCCAGTTTATTACTCACTGACCCAACATACCTCAAGAAGGTCAGTTCGATGGACTGGGTATTCTTGGCCTTCGATATGAGGCTACAAATATCATCAACATTCATCGCGAGGGCGCTGCGACCGTCGACGGCAGCGAGCTGGTCGCCAATGAGGATTACATCATCAGGAGACAACTTGGCTGCGTTGCCAGTCGGAAAGACGTTGGCTACCCAGCATCCACAATCATTCTCCTTAAACAACACTATGACCAAAAGGTACAATTCGTTAATCGTATTCGAAAAGATGTTTCACTGTTGTCCAACAAAGCTTACCTCCAAGTGGTAAGCCAATCTTGACAACTTTGATAACCACTTCATCCACCAACGATGCGTCACGGTAACTCTCCTCAAATTCCACGCTATGAAGCTTTTGCATCGATTGAGCGGCGTTAAGAGCCATTTCGGCGAGGCAGGGGACGCGCTCAAGGGAGTTCATTTCGCACCCATTTAATTCAGAGGCTTTCGTCTCAATTTTGTTCTGTTGCGAAGGGAGCTGCGGTCAGACTTGCGGCAAGGCGTTGTCATTCCTAAAATGTCGAACTTACTTGGTCCACTGGCCCGCCGCGGAGCAGCCATTCGGTCGCGAACGAATCGAATGGGGACAATTTCTCGTCTTCAACATCCTTCACTTCAACCGCAACTGAGGGCTTAACAAAACGTTGCATTCTGGGTAAGGAAAGAGCGCATGTTCTTTACTGTCCACATCCTTGGTATCGGGCGATGCGCAGTCGGGAGACGGGAGGCCAAGAGCCTCACCAACGAGATTGACCCGCCTTCAAGAAATTCCCAAATGGCACCGAAAGGATCATCTTCTGCAGGAACCACTCTTGCGGGTGATTCCGCTTCAGCCTTCTCGACCGTACCTGCAGTCTTGTCCTCTCGCGACGCACTCGAGCCTCGACTTGTATCACTTATGTTGTCACCGTTCGTGGTGAATGAGGCACCATTTCCTTGACTGGCATTCACTATCCCATCCTCTACGAGGGTTCCGAGAGTTTCGGATGCGCAAGATTCCATGTCGAATTTCTTGTTTTGCTTGTTCCTGTGAGAGCGCCGGCCAGGTTTGCTCGAATTTGGATGGCCGATAAACAAAAAGTCCTTGAAGACATCTTCCACCTCACTCTCCATGCTTTTGGTATACTCCGAATTGAGACTGTAACCCGACGCAACAGTTTCGATCCCGGCCGATTCTCCGTCCTCCTTCTTCTCCTGAACCATCTGCAAAATCGTGTTGTCCTTCGCGCCACAGCAAACCAAATTAGAAAGTCTTAGCTCTGCCACTTTCGAAAGCTTTTGGGGTGTTCCCTGAAGATTTCGATCCTTTCGTTGGTATGCTTGCAGCGTATGCTTTTGCAGATTGTCATCACCCTCTTCAGGAGAATTATAGTCAAAGGCAACATCAGCCATTCTCAAGCTCTTGCCCTCATCAGCACCTTCAAGGTTGAAAAGAGAGTCATCGTCGCAGGCCCAACATGCGACAAGAGGGACCAACCTCGCTAATCCTAGCTTCTCGCTCAGTTTTCTGGGCGAACTGTCGGTGGCGCTTCCCGGCGACAAATCAAACTCTTCGTAGTTTTGCACTGCCTCATCTGTTGCGTTCGAAATGAATGGCAACTGACAAGGCTCAATGTTTAGGCAGTTCGTTAGGAAAGGCATGGTTGCATCTGATTGAGCCAGCGAGAGAGCATACGGTGGAGAACTGGGATACTGCATCTGCTGCGTAAGGATACTCGGAGGTGAAGCAGATCGACAACGGTGATAGTCACTGTCGTAGGCAGGGAGTAAATGCTTATCTCGCCGACCATATCCACCAGTCTCGAATAAGCCCGTGTCAGGCGAGGAGTCGCTACAAAGAATGACGAGCTCGTCCTCATAAGCGTCCGCGCACGCGGATGGTTCGTAAGTGCGTTGCATTGGTGAAAGGTAACGCGGAGGTGTGCAAAGCGGTACAGGGCGTGACGGTCCCAATTGGTCGAAGGGCATCTCGTCGTCATTCCAGCCAGCTTCGCGCCGAGGCTTTGGTGGTGGAGTGAGTCTCGATGGTGGATTAGATGTCTGAGGGGCAACTTTTCTCTGGCTATTTTCAACACTTGCTCTTAGGTGGCTTTGGTCAAACGTTGAAAAACTCTTTGAGTTAGGCGTGGACGGTGAACTTGAAGACGCAGAAACAGTTGACGGAGTGTAAGTCTCGCGTTGTCCAAGGAGGCTGAATCCTGTGTCCCCAAAAGGATTAAAGATCTGGTCGAGGATCTGGTTCGATAGTCTTGTGCTGTCCCTACTAAGGGACTGATTGTGTTTGTCGCTTCTAGAGCCCATCATCGCCGCACTCTGCTTGACTTTTTTAACCGGGAATCGCCACACTTACAACTTAGAGCATGCGCACCGGTAGCGCTATTTTGTAGCGTCTTTAGAAACTTAAGGTGTCTTTAGCCCCAAACATTGAAAAGTGTAGGACAAAAAAGGACAATTTTGGCGATCCTCGCTATCTCCAGATTTCCAATACCACTAAAATCGTAGTCGTACATCCTGTTCCTGACTTCATGACCTTTCCAAATCTTACATGGTCTGTAGGAGTACAGTACGGTCGTGACTCCAGCAAACTGGCTGGGCAGAAACTGCTACTCAAGTACAGTATCCGTCCTACTAGCACACGGTGCACCTGCGCCTTCGCAGGGTCGTCCCAAGCAACGGTACACTACTACCATCCATCGGTTCGCTCACAGGGACGGATTTCGAATTCGGGGGCAGTTCGGCTTCCAGCTGTTTCGCCAAGGGAATCCACAAGCGAACTCAAGCGGGAACGCGCCAAGTCGCAGCAGGAGTGGAAAAACTAGGCTCACATCTATCCATCACCGGATCGATTGTGCCATTCACTCCCTGCAACCAAGTTACTACTAGTTTAAGTCTTTTAATTTGTTCAATGGCTCCTACTGTCAATACAGGGATCCCTACGGGTCATCCCGACACTTGGACAGATTTTTACAAGAAGAACGGCGCAGACAACGGGCCATTCCAGACCCTCCTCGAAACAAACGCTGCGGAGATGGCGCGGCTTACCAGGAGCCACCTTCATAACACGGGGAAACTAACCGAGACCGTCACCGGAAGCGACCACGGAAACATGGTACTCGTTCCAGGTGGGAAAGGGACCATGCGGATCATCCACCATGGGTTTGCCTGCAACACCCCGGCAGGATTCACGTTAGTGTTCGCACATGGGAATCTGGACGACAGCACCACGTTCAAGACCGTGAACCGAGACGAGATGGTGGCTCCCGCAATCGCAAGACAAGGAGCTGGCGGGGAGGTCGCGGAAGCCCTCCCACCATCTTTTGCCCCGAGCCTCGAAAGCATGATGGGAGCGGAGTCTCCCACGGAATTCCGTGACCTAGAACCTGAGGACAATGCAATCCTCGAGAGCTATCCAAATCACTGCCTCATCAACACCAACATATTCTCCGAGGTCAAGGGCGCAAAGCAGATATCATCAAAAGACCTCGCCTTCAACCTGGTTGAGGCATTCCAACTTTCGGTCGTTGACGACGACGAGATAAGCGTCGAAAGAGAAGCAGAAGCTGCCGGATTGGAGAACATACTGGCTATACTGTGGGCGTCAGAAAATGGGCTGCTGAAGGAGATCCGTCTCGACGACGTCCCAGAGAGTGCCATGATGAGCCACCTTATCAGAGGGGTAAAGCAAAAATTAACCGGGAGGACGGCGGCGGGTTCCGGACGAGAGGAAGCGATGAGGTCCGCAGGGGCAACACCTCGGGAAGGAACACCCATCGAGGATCGGGCGAACGCGACCAGCATGGAGATGATGGCAGCGTCGTCACAGAGCATGGTGGCCCTACTGAACCGCTTCCAGGAAGGGAGCGAAGCGGACCGCCAACGGAAAGAATCCGAGAAGTCGATCCTCAAAACCATGGGACCAACGCAAAGAGAGCTATTCACATCTCTCTGCACGAGGCGAATGAACGAAGCCCCGCCATGTCCGCCTTCATGCTCAATCTCACAACCAGCAAGACCCCCCAGAAAGCAATCAATCTGATCCAGTCCGAAACCAGGGACTGGGAAGGAACCTTCTCTGAGGGAGGGTTTCACAGGATGCTGTCGCACGGGTTCCTGTCCCAAGACCCAAACCTGGCAAACCCCGGAGGATTCACCATCTTCATGTTTCACCCCAAGACAGTAAGCCTTGGGGAAAAAGGGAGTAAAGGAGGAAACGAACTGCTTAGAGAGTACCTGGGAATGGAAGTGGACGAGTCCACGCTGGCATTTTATATGAAGCAAGGGTTCTACACACCAAGCAACCCGAACGACCTGCGAATCCAACTCAAGACGGCGCTGGACACACTTGAGCTATTGACCTGTGATGGGACCATCGCCGGAAAAGGGTTGGCGTTCATACTGGAGCCCCGCCGATGGGCCAGGATGTCGACGATTCTCAACGATAGGTTCAAGTCGGAGAAGGACTTCGGGGCCAAGTTCTGCTACACCCTGGACCGGCACCTGCAAACATTCTTCAACAAGGTGACTCGATGGGAAGACATGGCATCCGACGGACAACCTCGCTACCTCGTCGCAAAAGCAGAGGAACTCCTGGAGAGGCTCGAGGATGGGCAGGGCCTAAACATCGTCCTCCCCGTTGCACTGAGCTCCGTCGCCTCGACCGCTCATGATGGGAAGAGGAAGCTCGGGGCGACGCCCGCCACAGAGAAACCAGGGAAGAAAAAGAAGTCCGGGGAGGCATCACCTGCTGGTGCAGACGATACGGACCCGGCCGCAGTACACGCGAACTCGGCAGTCGTCGACGATTGGAAGCTGCCATCGGGAACGAGGTACCTCGAACTATTCGATGCGAAGATGCCCGGTCTAAAAGGCTGGCCGGTGCTCCTCGACACTCGAATTCCAAAGAAGCAGAACAGATCCCAGAAGGCCCCCATGTGTGTCAGGTTCCAGGCCATTGGCCAATGCAAGCAAGGTTGCTCGCTGGCACACATCACCGCGAGTCGCATGACAGTGGAAGCACGAGCCAAGGTGGACTCCCTTTTCAAAGCTGTCTACACAGCGTCAACCTGAGGAGGTCGGCCATCGGGTACGGTCATACGACGTATCGTACGACGTATACCCGATGGCCCGCGACTCGCCTCTTTCCCACCCACCCAACACCCCGTGTCCCCTCCCCCTCCGCCCGTTCATTCAATGGCTCGACAGGATGGCGAAGGGGAGGGTCCTCGAAAATCGGAACACGGACCGCGCAAGGAGACCAGTGGGGTCGAGAGCAGCCGGT
The DNA here is from genome assembly GCA_022925895.1 of Fragilaria crotonensis. NCBI lineage: Eukaryota > Bacillariophyta > Fragilariophyceae > Fragilariales > Fragilariaceae > Fragilaria > Fragilaria crotonensis. Next base: position 13,980 of record JAKSYS010000164.1, read on the forward strand.
ACGGCAGCCCTCGACGTTGCTAGTAAGGCATACAACCACCAGACAGTCAGCGAGCATCCACAGCTCAGCAACACATCGGTGAGCGCATTAACAGCCCACCAACCACCAGCTAACGAGCAACGAGGTCTCCGCAGCACAACAAGTGACAGTATGTCGCCACGACACCCGGGAGCTGCCGAGGCACCCAACGACCCAACCAACACGACAGTGATGGAGGGAGGCCTATACCAGGCCCGTGAGGCATCCACGTTCCACTCGGACGCGGCATCAGCACGACGTTCGCGACTCAGATTCGAAGCCGAGGGCCGTGGACAGCAAGGCACGACCAGCGCAGCGGAACACGTCAGGAACAGGGTCACCCCCCGAGTCACCCGATCCGACAGGAGCGCCTTACCATTGCCCGAGGAGACTAAAACCACAAGGTCGTCGAGAGGAGAAGAGCGAAACGCCAACCGACTGAAGGCAGCGGACGCCGCCGACAGAACAACCTAGGTGAGTCCCAAAGCTTCACCACTCGTTCGTGCGGCAGCATGGGTCACCTTCCCGGAAACGCTGCCCTGTTTTTCCCAAGGCCGATTGTGGGACCCAACGATGAGTTCGCGCCCCCCGATTGGTTCCTGATGGCGATTAGGAGGATCTGCAAGACGCCGTCCCCCACCCCTTCCAAGCCGCCCATTAGATTCGAACTGACCGAGCAGGCGGCGATACATAACGCGTCCGTCCTGGAACTGGTCGACTTCGACATCGGCCGCCTCATCCGAGACCACACCACATCCACGCTCGGCTTCGGATCCGAATTCCGCCAAGTCGGCGAGCTTAGGCCACTACTGGGGCGACACCCCCACTTCCCGAACCTAGAACAGATACTGTCCGAGGGAATGCATTACGTGTTCAACAGGGAGCTCAGCCAATCGGAGAGGGAAAAGGAAGTGGCGGCAATGATGATCAGGGGGAACCACAAGTCCGCCCAGTCCGAGCAGGAACAGGTGAGAAAGCTACTCGCGAAGGACGTCCTGCACGGATTCTCTATCCCGATCCCCATAGGCGTGGTTAAGGAAATACCGGGCGCCATGGTCCAACCTCTGGGGCTGGTCCAGCAGTGGACGGTCGGCCCCGACGGGACGAGGTCAATCAAGTACCGACTGACGCAGGACCTCAGCTTCTCCACCGACCGAAGGTCCGAACCCACGTCGATCAACTCACGAGTGGACATGTCGGCGTACGTGGAAATGATCTACGGATGGTGCTTCCCCAGGATCGTCCACTACATCGTGTCGCTGCGTTTTCGCTACCCTGACATGAGGGTCTTGATCAGCAAATACGATTACAGCGACGCCTATCGGCGGATCGCTCACAGCGCGGAGGCAGCGACGCAAACTATTTCAATCAACGGAAACACCGCCTACCTCTCGCTCAGACTGACCTTCGGTGGGTCGCCGAACCCGCCGACTTGGTGCATGTTCTCGGAGCTGGTGACCGATCTAGCAAACGAGATCGGACAGTGCTCCGAGTGGGACCCCGAAGAGATCCGCAGCCCTGCTCAGCCTGTAACCCCGGAGCCCATACGACTGCCTGAGAGCATCGGAATAGCGAAGGCTCGACGAATGGCGGTCACCGTCCCGATGACCAAGGCGGGTGGGAGGGTCGACGGGTTCATCGACGACCTCATCAATGTCTTCGCTGACACACCCGAGAACTGCCGCCGTCAGCCCCACGTGGTCCCCCTCGCGATGCACGTCACTAGTCGCCCCCATGCGGGCGATAAACAGGAGCCCGTACCGCGAAGACCCATTCTGTCCCTTCCGAAACTGATCGCGGAGGGCCGACCGGCCGAAGTCCAGATTGTGTTGGGGTGGCGGGTCGACACCCGACGGCTCGAGGTATCGCTGCCGGACGACAAGCATAAGGCGTGGTCGGAGGACGTCGTCAGACTCATAGACGAGGGGCACTGCGGGCCAAAGAGCTGGAGACGCTGGTGGGGAGACTAAACCATGCGTCCTACATCATCCCGAACGCCCGGCACTTCATGAGCCGGATCCGAAAAGGTCTCGACACCGGGAAAAGCAAACGAAAGCGTCGGTGAGCAAGGAGGCGGTGGATGACCTCCGCCTCTGGGTGGGATTCTGGCACAGGCCAATCGCGGGTATCTATGAACCTCCTCGTGACTCGTGAACCCGACAAGGTGTGCTGGTCGGACGCATGCCCCTAGGAATGGGGGTACAGCGTCACCGGGAGAGCCTGGCGCCTGCGTATCCCGGAATCCAGCCCCATACTCGGTCACAAGGGAGTGAACAACCTGCTGGAGTTCGTCGGAATGGCGATCAACATCTGGTTAGCCTGCCTGGAGTCGGAGGGGACGAAAATTGCATACTCGCGATCGGAGACAACACGTCAGCGATTGGCTGGCTCCACAACTCCTCCCGGTTGGACACCGAGGGGAAACACACAGGGCCCACCTGATCGTAGCGAGGAAGATCGCGACGCTGTTGGCAGAACATCAGTGCTGCCTCGCATCACAACACTTGAAGGGGGAACTGAACGTGGTAGCAGACCTCCTCTCGTTCGCCGGGAACGACCGCGAAAAGAAGCACCCGATTGCAGCTGACAACCCCGCAAACGACGAACTAACCACCCGATTCCTAAACCATTATCCTTCGCAGGTTCCGGCAACCTTCGCCATCTCGCAACTCCCGACAGAGATATTATCTTGGACAACGCGAGTGCTGCAAGTCGTCGAGTCATCTTTGACAGTCGACAGGAGAGCAGCAACGAGTCCTATGACAGGACTTGGAGGCGATGGAGAGGGTACTGCAATCACGTGGGTTACCCAACTGACACCTGCCTCACTCTGTTATCCGACAACGAGCGGGAGTTGTTCCTCCGGGCCTTCCTCAACTTCTACCGAACCTCGAACTGGAACTCCGATGGCAGACCTACGGGAACTCGTCGCGAGCCAGTGGTCGCAAGTACTCTGCGGCAAGCCACAAGCAACCTGGCTTCGGCGTTTCGGAACAATATCGGGATCAGCCCCCTGCACCTCCCGGGAACGTCCAACATCCGTCCCATCTTCCGATCCTGGTTTCAAGCATGCGAGAACGGGGACCCGCCCAAGCGAAAGCAACGCGCGATAACGCCTCAACTCCTCCGGTCGATGTACAAGGAAGCCGGCGGGGCATCGACAAGTCGACAATGCCCAACGGGGTTAGTCATTGCAGAAATCGCGATCGTTGCGTACTTCTACGCAATGCGGTCATGCGAGATAACATCGACTACGTCACCCGGGCGAACCAAGATCACACGTCTCCGAGGAGTTGTCTTCAGGGACGCGACCCACCGCGAGATACCGCATGCTTCCTCACGGGTGGGGGGCGCCAGCCGAGTGACAGTGACCTTCGAGAATCAGAAGAATGGTCTAAAGATGGACCGTCGAACTCAGGAACGGACGGGAGACCCCGTCATGTGCCCAGTCACGCAACTAGCATCCCTGATCAGAAGGATACTCAAGGCGGACCCCCAGGCAGGACCCGATACACCGGTCAGCACAGTATGGGAAGGAGGGACGACCAGACTCGTGACAAGCGACGAGCTAAGAAGGCAGCTGAGGTCGTCCTGCACAAGAGGGGGGGGGGCCAAGACGTTCGGCTACGGGGCGGATGATATCGGAACTCGATCCATCCGGTCTGGAGCTGCGATGGGGCTCTTCCTCATGAACCACCCAGTGGCCAAGATCATGATACTTGGGCGCTGGTCGTCCGACGCCTTCCTCGACTACATTCGCCCACAGGTCCTTGAGTGGACCAATCAGATGAGCAGGGACATGATCAACAACAACTCCTTCTTCGACGCAACTGACGCGAGACGCTCCGACTCCGCCGACCCACTCACACGGTCGCGGACAGTCTCCTTCCCGACGGAGCCAGAAGAAGAACAAACAATATGAACATACACCATTGATTATACGGCCGTTTAGTGGAGGAGAGAGTCATTCATTGGTTGGATCCACCAAACTCCGGGAGTTGGAGCTGTATTTACCGCCAGGAGAATCCCTGGCCAAGCCAAACTCCAGACTCACTAAAGATAGGGTTTCCCCAACTCCAAACCATACGACAAATTTGAGTCCAAGGGTGGGCATTGGGCAATTTCCAAACGAGGACGGAGGCGACAACAGACTGGTTTCGAAGCGGCGCAGCAACACACTTCGTTACATGGTCTGTAGGAGTACAGTACGGTCGTGACTCCAGCAAACTGGCTGGGCAGAAACTGCTACTCAAGTACAGTATCCGTCCTACTAGCACACGGTGCACCTGCGCCTTCGCAGGGTCGTCCCAAGCAACGGTACACTACTACCATCCATCGGTTCGCTCACAGGGACGGATTTCGAATTCGGGGGCAGTTCGGCTTCCAGCTGTTTCGCCAAGGGAATCCACAAGCGAACTCAAGCGGGAACGCGCCAAGTCGCAGCAGGAGTGGAAAAACTAGGCTCACATCTATCCATCACCGGATCGATTGTGCCATTCACTCCCTGCAACCAAGTTACTACTAGTTTAAGTCTTTTAATTTCCCCAAGCCCACCCCTGGATCCACCAAACTCCGGGGAGTTGGAGCTGTATTTACCGCCAGGGAGAATCCCCTGGCCAAGCCAAACTCCAGACTCACTAAAGATAGGGTTTCCCCAACTCCAAACCATACGACAAATTTGAGTCCAAGGGTGGGCATTGGGCAATTTCCAAACGAGGACGGAGGCGACAACAGACTGGTTTCGAAGCGGCGCAGCAACACACTTCGAGTGCTGCTTTCCTATTTTGTCCTAAAAATGGTCGAGATACATTGATGCAAAGAAAGACCAATTTTGTGGTCGTCGCAAAACTTTTTGTCCTAAATGAATCGCTCTGGAAAGGACAAATTATCCAAAAAATTCACCGTACAAAAATCAATCTTCGGATTTTTACGTGGTGAAATCCCGTGTTAAATCTCATCTTCACAATGATCATGACTGCTATCTCTGAATTTACCGACAACACTACTTTCTATCACAACAAAAAGCTCTGTCATGCCCATCTTGAGGGTATTGTGATCACTTTTTTGTGGTCTGGCATCTAATGGCTGCACAATCGGCACTTTCGTCAATTTTTAGATTTTCACGTGTTAAATTGCCGTGTTAAACATCATCTTCACAATGATCATGTTCCCTGTCCCCAAAAACACCGACAAGAACCCTTTCAATCACATCAAAAGGCTCTGTCTTGTACACCTTTTGGGTCTTGCAATCACCTTCTTGCTGTCCGGCATCAAGTGACTGCACAATAGGCACTTTTGTCATGGTCAACGCCAAACAACGCCAAATCACGCCAAATCTTGACAACTTCCGGGTTAGTTGTTGATCATCTCCGGGTGTGTTCGTAAAAAAACAAGTCGTGTTTTGCTTTTTTGGGTCTTGTTATCGCTAAAACTTGCCGCCGAGACCATGTGGATTATGTAATTGGACGTAACGTTCGATCTCATGCTCTGACGTTAAATCTGAGTACGCAGAGCTGTAGGCAACAACAATGCCAACGTACAGTAAGTCATACAGCCCGATCCGTGACATACAGCGAGTAAGCCAACAAGATTACGGGGTTGTTATCGACATTAACACGGCACTCGCCGTGTTAAATTTCATTAACCCGTGATTTTAAGGTTACTTTTTGTCCTATTGCTAAATCCGCCAAAGGACAAAATGGGTTCGGCGATTCGGATAAATTATTTTTTTTTGTCCTACCCGGTAGGACAAAAATGTTTGGGGTTAGAAACCTATTTTGGATATTTCGGAAATGTCCTGTGTGGGTCCTATCCCACACCCGTAACGCTATTTTTTCGTCAGATTCAAAAACTGGCGAGGACCCGTGCCCAAAATTACGAAGGTCGGACCCGCGCCCCGCGCCTAATTACGAAGTATGATTGTATGATCCATACTTCACTCTGTTCTTATAGTGGGCACTGTCGTCTCTCGACGCATCTTGTCTCGAACTTTTATCATGATTCGTACAACCATGTACATGTACCACTACAGGAGCAGAAGACAATGGGGTACAGTACCTGGTTTGCGTGTAAAATGTATGATGTATGCCAAACTTCATGGCTGAAGACATTGTCGTCGAATATCCAGGAGGAAAAGAAACATCCATGTTGATTGGTGTCGGTTTTCGTTTTTTGCATCCTTCCCAAGACATGACATACGGCGCACGATCGCACGATCGATGGAAGCAAGTCAATCGAAGTGATCAAATAGAGGAAATGCTGCAATCGAGCTAATCGAATAGGACATATTTCGACACGCTACAATCTGACATTTGGTGACCAAACGCTATTCCAACGTCTACATGTAGACGTTGGAATAGCGTCTGGTCAGAAAATTGCGTCGCAAAAGTTACAATGTAGCGTATCAGGCCCAAACGGTGGTTATAATTTTACGATTTTTCGGTCAGATCTGACCGAAATCAGAAAATAGCGCTACCGGTGTTCATGCTCTTAACAGTACGGTCTCTTGTTAATGCGCCTTGCAAGTTGGTGTTGAAACTTCCTGTACTGGAATACTCTCTATTCTCTATCCTTCTTTTGCAATTATCCACCTGACGGATCGATGTGATATAGAGTTGGTAATCCAAACATGTTTTTGTTTTCCCTCGTCAAACATCGAGCACCCGCGCAAGCCCATACGTGTGGGAACATTTAATTCAAAGTAAGCTAGATCTCATACTTAGGAAAGTGTCAACGCCCTTAACGGCGAAGAATCTGTTGTTGCAAATCCCTTATTTGAATTTTTTAGAAGAGATTTTCCAGTCTTTAGGCATGACCGTCATTCAGGTCATTCTTAATTTATATCGTATACATTGCTTTGCTATTTATTTAGACCGAGCATGGCATGCATGATATCACGCATGGCATGCCCAGAAATCAATTCTTGGCTATCCAACAATGTATGTACAGTATGATATTCTGCACATTTTTGAAGGCGTTCGATCTTACTATGACCGTACCTACAGTACTGTGACTACTAACGGTAGCAGTATACTCCTAGTAGCTCCTCCAATGCCCCTTTGTACTCCGAGTACTCCAGTACCAGTACTGTACAACTAGATCTACTGTAGCAGTACTACCACTACTATGCATATACCGCTACTTTCCAGTACCAGTACCATTTGCAAAACCATCAACAGTAGCGCTACTATGAACAGTACCACTGCCATTAACAGTATCACTAAAAGCAACAGTAACAGTCCCACAAACAGTACCAGTACCACTACCACTACCAGTACCAGTACCAGTACCAGTACCAGTACCAGTACCAGTACCAGTACCACTACCAGTACCACTACCACTACCACTACCACTACCACTACCACTACCACTACCACTACCACTACGACTACCACTACCACTACCACTACCCGTACCCGTACCACTACCAGTACCACTACCAGTACCACTACCAGTACCACTACCAGTACCACTACCAGTACCAATACCAGTACCACTACCAGTACCACTACCAGTACCACTACCAGTACCACTACCAGTACCACTACCAGTACCACTACCAGTACCACTACCAGTACCACTACCAGTACCACTACCAGTACCACTACCAGTACCACTACCAGTACCACTACCAGTACCACTACCAGTACCACTACCAGTACCACTACCAGTACCAGTACCACTACCAGTACCACTACCAGTACCATTACCAGTACCACTACCACTACCAGTACCACTACCAGTACCAGTACCAGTACCAGTACCAGTACCAGTACCAGTACCACTACCACTACCACTACCACTACCACTACCACTACCACTACCACTACCACTACCACTACCACTACCAGTACCAGTACCACTACCAGTACCACTACCAGTACCACTACCACTACCAGTACCACTACCAGTACCAGTACCACTACCAGTACCACTACCAGTACCACTACCAGTACCAGTACCAGTACCACTACCAGTACCACTACCAGTACCACTACCAGTACCACTACCAGTACCACTACCAGTACCACTACCAGTACCACTACCAGTACCACTACCACTACCAGTACCACTACCACTACCAGTACCAGTACCACTACCAGTACCACTACCAGTACCACTACCAGTACCACTACCAGTACCACTACCAGTACCACTACCAGTACCACTACCAGTACCACTACCACTACCACTACCACTACCACTACCAGTACCACTACCAGTACCACTACCAGTACCACTACCACTACCACTACCCGTACCACTACCCGTACCACTACCCGTACCAGTACCAGTACCCGTACCCGTACCAGTACCCGTACCCGTACCAGTACCCGTACCAGTACCAGTACCAGTACCAGTACCAGTACCAGTACCTGTACCCGGACCCGTACCCGTACCCGTACCCGTACCCGTACCCGTACCCGTACCCGTACCCGTACCCGTACCACTACCACTACCACTACCACTACCACTACCACTACCACTACCGCTACCACTACCACTACCACTACCACTACCACTACCACTACCACTACCACTACCACTACCACTACCACTACCACTACCACTACCACTACCACTACCACTACCACTACCTACCACTACCACTACCACTACAACTACAACTACAACTACAACTACAACCCAACCCCGCCCGCGGCTTCCTTTCCTGGGAACTCGTCTATAATTTATGTCGGCACACTGTGTAACTTGCTGTGCTGAAATCTGACATTGTCAACAAGTTACAAGTCGTTCGGGCACCTGATTTTGGGGTCCGAAAAAAGCAGCAGAAGTAAAGTGATGGCTGTTTCCTATTGATTGTGAATCCTAAATGTTGTCCTACATTCTTTAGAAGGACAAATGCTGATGGCAATACTGATTGTTTGTCATTTCAGAGACTAAGAGTAACTGAAGATGGAATTGACTTGGCATATGGCTGATTGGAGGGCACATTACAGATTGGATGCTTATGGTATCAAAAGGTAGTCATGAAGAGTGCATCAATACCATTTCTTGCTGCTGAAGTTGGTGATGCTTATGGCGTTGGCATCAATAAAGCTAAATGCAGTGTTGTTGTGTCTATGTATCCATATTAGTGCCGAATGATATGAAACTGTGAGCAACATTTGTTCCTGGAATGGAGTTCATCAACACCATGTCCTTTGTGATGCAGAAAGTAGAACTTGCTCTGCTCAGCAGTCCAAGGTACTGAGATACATGCAAAGGAGGTTTACAGAATTCACAATACTAGACTGGCAACAAATGGAAATGCATCAGAGGAGGTTTGTTATCTACACTGGCATCAAGATTGCCCATAGGAAAATTCAAGAAATACTCAAATAGGAGTGTTCGTTAAGTACTACTAGTACCATGGAACAGTGCAGGTTTACGCCCATCACCAAATGGTACAGCCAGGTTTGGACAATTGTGTGACATTGGCATACACCATATTGTATCAATGGTTTAATGCTGACTCTGGTGGAAGTGATATTGTTGACAATGCAGTGTGGGCAAAAATTATGTTTTTGTCTCACTGAACTACATTGCGAAGTTGTTTGTCATTACTCTTTGATGCAATGTGAATACCAAAGCATGTTGGACACAGCCAATGACCAATCATGCATTTGCAATAAATTCTGATACTTTTTTGCATTATAGAGTCCTGCAAACATGTTTTAGGTACCGAATTGAATGTACTTCCCAATCTTCTCCATTCCAATTTCCAGCAATATGTGGTTCCGTTTTCGATGCCACAACCCAATTGTCATTGCCGCTGCAGCCCGCTTCCTCTTGCGCCGGTCAACTCCAGCTGCCCTATAGGAGTAATTTTTTAGCTCCTGTGTAAGATGCCGACAAAATTACAGCTGGGGCGCGGTCGTGGGCCTCGTATTGACCTCAATAATCACTAGGATGAATGTGAAAACCCTGACATTCCAATCCTTTGTGCTGAGTGACTGAGATTGGAGAATGTCTCAAGTTATTGTGAATTTCCACTTGATGCCTGTATTTCAAGTGCTTGAGGAATGGTTCTGTGTATTTATATGACACATTTAGCTTCTGGCCATTTTTTTGGTGATCAATTGTCGTGTCACACTTTTGTTGCCAGGACCCCTCTTATGGCAAAGTCTTCTTCTTTCTTCCAGAAGATGACAAACCTTTCCTGCTGAAGCTTCCCGGCATGACTGCCCATGTCACCGACCTCGCGATCTTTGAATAGAATGTCAATGGCATCACCCTCCACGTACTTTGGCCAGTATCTCCTCTTTTCAATCACAGCCGAAGAGTCTAAATACTTATAATCAAGTTTTAAGGTCGTAGAATAGGCACTCATTTCCTTTTCAGACTGGAACCTGCAAGCATGGATCGTCCCCATGCCCTGGCCCTCCGCAAAGACTTCTTCCCCCATGGGCGAAAGCGAGGAGGAGAGTTGACGGCACTTGAGACAAGACAGATCATATTTTGTTGATGTGTGAGGTAAGAGACCCACAGCACATGGAGATTTTAAAGCGCGGGGCACACATTATCATTGTGCACCAGTTGCTTGTGGATCCCCAAACAATTAGGAGGGTGTGGAAGCGTGCCTGCAAAAATTTTAACCGTCCAAGTATTTGTGCCTTCAGAGCTTTGCCACACACAAAATGCGGACGACAGCGCAAGTGGGATCGTGATGCTTTGAGAGAAGCCATTCCTACAATTCCGTTTCATCGCTCAAAGAGGAAATGGTCTTCAGGCACTCAGTTCTTCTCTTCACATCCCTCTCACAACACTCTTCTGCATGAAACACTCTGACGACCCGGTAATTGTTGCCCATATGTGGGTGTTATGCTGTGATGCAGTTCAACCATGATGCCAATTGCTACAATGGCTACTATCAGACTGTTCACATGGATGCAAATTGGTTCCTTTTGACTGAAGAAGAACAGTTGTGAATCTACATGGCTCCTGGCAAAGTTGCTCCAAGAAGAGTGTGTCAAACATGAACAATTTTTATGAAAGTTATGTTTCTGGCAGCAATATCCAGACCAAGGTATGACAATGACGGATTTTTTACATTTGATGCTGGCAAGATTGGAATGTGGCAATTGATAGAGCGAACACCAGCATTGAGAGCCTGTGTGAACCAACCGTGGGGAGCAAATGTGAGAAAACCAGTAAACTGCACTAGGCAAGTGTATGAAATTCGATTTTTGAACATGTTATTCCTGCAATGAAAGAAAACAGGCCAGTGTAAATAATTCAACCAGAAGTTTTCTAGCAAGCCGCAAGTACGATTTACAAATTGTAGCATTTAATACTACAAGAATGATGTACTACCTTATGCCTTTATCATTATCACTTTGAAATAACTTAATAGCTTTCCTATCCTCTAGAATTGCTTGATTGCATGGTGAAAAGCATCAACAAAACCCAGAGGGAGAGAGGAATCAAAAGTAGGAAAAACACCTGAGAACCAACAAGGTGAGCAATCAGGAAATTGCAAATGAGTCGTTTGTTGATGACTGATCTGTATCCGGATTCGTATACTCGTCGAATGACATCAAAAAATGTTTAGTATCATTGACTTTAAATTGATAGAAGTGGTATGAACTGTTTTTGCGGATTTAATTTACATAGGACAACATATATCACATTGAAATGCGTGTAATATGTTCTATACATGGAAAGCAAGCCATGTCAGTGCGTAGACTTGTACCAAAGTCCTACGGAGAATAGACTAAAAGACACTAAACCAGAACGCCATATTGAACTTCAACCAATCAAGTAATTGTTAATATAGGTAGAGCATAACGCCACTCAATCCACAGCACAGCCATTGAATGATACTCATTCCCCATTGGGTGGGGTTTTCTTGGTGGAACAAACATCCATTCTGGGCATGTCCATTGGTTTGTCCAAACAGACATGATCTTGTCAAGATGGTTCACCCACCCAGGTCTGAAGCATGCCTGTTTGTGACTATGATTGCTGAGTGTATTGATTAACTTATTGACAGCGTGGAATGGATTCTTGAAGGGAGGAGGATCATCAATAGTGAATTTGATATGTTTGAGGATCAGCTCACAGCAGTGTTTCTGGACATGTAAGAGTGCAAACAAAAGGGCGCACCACAATAAAAATCAGGCACATTGTTCACCCAAAAATCACTCCTAGCAACTCCTTGCATTGCTGCCATCACAAAGATTAAGCCAAGAAAACAAAACAACTCTTCCCATTTCAAAGGTTCAGAGAAGGAAGCATTAGTAACTGGAATGAGAATCCTTGACTTAATGAAGCCTACTACCGGCAAGAAATAGACAAAAACCCATGTATACTAGTATGCAATGTTGCGTCGGCATTGTTCACTCGTGAAGGCTTCACATCTCTGACACCAGCTTTCCTCCTCCTTTCATCTAGAGTCATCTCACCTCAGCCAAAGAAATCACAGTCTTCAATGTTGTCCTCGACCTCTGGGATATTTCTTAGGCAGGTTTGATATCATCGATGCATCTTCAACATTTAAAACTGTGCGGGTTGGAGCTTCAATAGGACCCTCCACCTCACCTTCAGCAGCCACGTCCACATCATTTAAGTTGGTATCATTAAAGAAGTGTGCTGCAGTGTTCAGCAGGTCCTTCATGTTGAACCCAATGATAGTGGGCAACAGCATGTAGCAAAAGACCATCGTCAAAATTGTTCTGAGGAACTCCAGGAGTATGTGTTTGGTTCTAGTACACACAGTAGTCATTGGCAACTCCTAGAATCTTGTGCATAAACAAAACTAAAAATTGTGGTGTTTAGGAGATTTCAAGTGATTCTTGTACATTCCCATACCATAATTGGCACAATTTACAGTAGTGCTTACAGTGTTGCTAGTATTGGCTCTAGTAGCGTTACGCTAGGAGGAGTGTTACTAGTAGTCGTGGTGGTACTCTAGTACTGGTACTGGTGCTGGTAAAGTAGTGGTACTGGTACTTTATTGGTAGGGGTACTGCTATGCAGAAATAGTATCGGTGCTAGTTGTGGTGCTAGTAGTGTTGGTAATACAGTACTCCGTACTTGAGCAGTTATTTCGGTATGAATAGAGTAATAAAACTACTGTAGCGTAGTACCAGGTACCAGGTACTGTAGAAAGATCGGACGCCTACAAGAAAATGTGCAGCATGTCATACTGTACATACATTGTTGGATAGCCAAGAATTGATTGCTGGGCATGCAGTGCGTTAAATCATGCATGCCATGCTCGCTGTTTATAAACAATAAGACAACGTATACGATATAAAGTAAGCATGACCTGGACGATGGTCTTGCCTAAAGACTGGAAAAAGCATGCGATGACTGCCTAAAGACTGGAAAATCTCTTTTCTAAAATGTTGAGTGGACACCATAGGTCAAAAGTCCATATATAAGCTACATATCGAAATATAATTTTATTGATATACGTATTTGCCAATATGCATAGTCATTGTAACCTCGAACATGCATATTTTCACGCATATTTCTTGATATTGCAAGCTACCGGTACTGTATCATACAGGATGCTGTGGGTAATGTATCAAGTACCGTAATACGGTACTACGTCTGCACAGTACGACTTGGGATTGAGATGACTCCGAACAAGGTAATGCTCACATTTCCATGTTTTAGATAATTCATAACTGAATCAAGACATGCTTTTCTACAAGGATGATTTACTTGTAGGATTAACAGTTTATCAGACCCAACGGCTCAATGATATGAATGGCGCCATCCGATCGGTTGAATGGAGATCACCGGTTGATCATTTCATCATGGTTAAGAATGCAAGTTAATTCTACTACGATAACGACACTTACAAGAATACAGATGCAAAGAGATAAACACAAAGATTGTGTGACTTACAATGGAGTTAAGCTATACCTGTCAGTCTGATCGAGTGACGTACGTGGTATCAAACGTATCATGGCACAGTAACGAGTACGGCAGTATACTTTATTTGGTCCCCGCGAACATAGGGTCGCCTCGTGGCACTAAGTTCGTACCCCACAATAATTAGAATGTCCAAGAGCCGAACAAATAGTTGCAAGTATTAGAAGGAAGTCGCTTCGTGAAACAGTCAGCAATATTCTCATGCGTGCTGATATGCGTCACCGATATAATTCCCGCAGCGACTGACCAGCGGCAATGATGGTACGCAATGGCAGAGTGCTTCTTATTCAATGTTGATTCGATGCGCGTCGTATTCTTAACCACGCTTTCATTGTCGCAGAAAACATAAGTAGGTTCGTCTTTTGGGATGGAAATTCCGAAACATCGCAACTTGAATCTCAGATGTTCGATCGCTTCTAAACATACCTTGAGCAATAAATTCAGCTGAGAATGTGCTCGTCTCGACAGTTTGTTGTCGCTTGCTATACCAGAGGATGGGTGCACGATTGAGGAACACCACATACCCCGTATGGGAACGTCGAGTAACTTTATTGGCCGCATGCGATGCGTCAACATATGCCAGCATTGTCATACTACGTCCCCGTGGTGCTGGGATCTTGTGTGGCATTTCTTCTTTGGCGTCTCGATACATTTCTGCAAAATCCGTCCGATTCGTTTGAAAGTCCCCGAAATCCACGTTGGGTAACTGTGGTGACAAATACAATGTCAGCTTCGGGTGTTGCTTGAGGAATGCAACAATATGCAGCAACTGTTCCATATGTCCTTCTCGTGGATTCGCTTGGTACTGCGACAAAATTGCGACTTCAAATAAGATATCGACTCTTCCGATTTCTGTCGCCCACCGCAACATGCCAATCAACTCTTGGTAGAATGTGACGCCAGGCTCATCCAACTCGTGGGTTACGTCGAGCTCAGGTACAAATGTAGTATTCATTGGGGTATCGAGATGAGTCGTGGGCAATCGCAACCTCGTGCTCTTCACTGCCTCTTCGACGTTTTTCACGGCAGCCTTCACGTAATCTTGACTCGTTACCGTCCAACACTTGATTCCGTTTATCGGCTTCTCTTGCAATTTCGCCCCAAGGTAAAACTCCGGAGGTTCGATCTTATCATTTTTTAGTTTAAACGTCCGTTGCACGTCTTCCAATATAGCTTTCGCGTCGCATGAGATAGCGAGAATATCGTCCACATACATCAAAACATATTCGTAGTATTCTTCACTGTCCCCTTTCACGGCAGCCCTAAGCCAAACGTCAGGATCTGCCATCGTGGACAAGAATCCCATTTCCGTTAATTTCTCGGCCATGTATGCTCTGAAGCTGATACTTGCGGACTTTAACCCATACAATGCCTTCACGACGAGAAAAGTCTTGCCTTCCTCGGGTCCAAACTCTGGTCCCGCAATCATCCAGCACTTCTCTTTATTAGGTGCCGTCAAGAAAGCGTTCTGGACGTCAGCACCCAGAACTTCCAGTTCGTTCAATGCGGCAACTGTCAACAATATTCGCACGGAATCTCTCGACACCACGGTGCTATATGTGACAGAGGCAGGCGCACCTGTCTTATGACCATCCGCACAATACCTCGCTTTCCTCCTGAAATTCTCGCCAAGCTTCACATCAAAGACGAGGTGCCCAGTGATCTCGGTATATCCAACCAAACCCTGAGTGTCACCTTCGAACTCCTCGAATGCCACCCTGACATTTTTCATTTCCAACCTCACAGCATCCATCCACAATGTGTTGCCGTTTTCCTTATCAATTTCTATGGCTTCCTTAATGCTCTTGGGTATACGGACACCGTACTTGTGTGTTCGAGCCCAATACTTGGTCTTGACTTTCTGGAGAATGCGTTTTTGCTTTTTGAGAACGTAGGGAACCCACCATGCGAAGGCTGGTTCTTCGTGGATGTCCCGTGCCACTGCATACAAGGCAAGTTCGACTGGGTAAGACTCTTTCAAGTCTTTCATGGCTACCCAGTCTGAGGACCCATCTTTCCATTCGATCAGTATTTCCCAACCTCGGGTTGTCGTCTTCCGTTGTTTGACCCCATATGCGTTCACATACGTCCCTTTACTTTTGGGTATAGCATCCGGCAAGACTCTATGGTCCATGATCCCACCAAGCATCATTTGGCGACGCCCTTCTTCATCGACTTGAGCTATCAAATTCTCAGCGATAACGTTCGCTGTGAGTTCATCGACATACCCATCTGCATACTCAACTTCATATTTCCTTGAATCGAGTAGTGGGTTTGTATGAGCCTTTCCGACTGGTAGTCCCTCTTCGTCGGTCAAACGTTTTCGAACCTGAGCGTGAATCTGCTGTCCATCACCACCTCGTGCCATGGTGAATTCCATGCCGATATAGTTGTCAGACTCAACTTCAGTGTTGGGTTCGTCGTCAGCATGTGGCAGTCGCGCGTCGTCGATCACTCGCATAAATTCATCATAGAATCCCGGATCTTCGTCCTCGGGATCGATGATCTTGTCTGACTCAACATTGCGCAACGCGTGCGATACATCAGCCGACTGAGCATCGAATTGCGACTTCAATTTGTCATCATAATGCTGCATCCGACTTCTCATCTCATCCGTGGCGCGTTTGGCATGCGTGAGCCTCTGGACGGTGGTAACAGAGACAGGTATACCACTCGGTGGCAAAACCCAATAAGACATCATGCGACCGACGCGATGAGACACGCCGAGCCACCGTCCCAACTCGACCTCACCCAAACCTGCATTGGTTCGAAACAACACCCAATCGTAGAAATCAAAATCTAGGTATTCTGATATATCGGGTGTGTCGCCAGTTATAATCTCAATGGGAGTTCGTCCGTCTGAGTACTTCGATAAGTTGGCACATACATTCTCGACTTCACACACCCATGAGAACCCATAGTCCCATAGCCGCGCCGGCACCTTCTGCTTCAGCATGATCCTATACCAACGCTTTTTCACCTCGTGGATACTCTGCTCTGCAGGGTTCTCGTTTGGCCGCCTTGGACCCGACACGTGGTACTTTATTTCGTACTTCCTAATAGCATCCATGAATCTTGTTTTTGGGCCAGTTTGCACGGAGGCACCATCGAACGTGATGTGCTCTGGTGCACCAAAATCGCTCATGAACTGAGTGAGAGTATCACCCACGTGATTACCGTCAATCTTCTGTATTGGATATGCGGCTTTGAAGCCACACTTATGCGAATAGAGTTGACATCCAACATTGCCTCTCAAGGACTTCAATTTCCCATATGCTGTGTCCGTGGCAAACTTTCCCTTGAGTCTCTTCACCCCAAACACGCGGTCAGCACGATAGCGTCGTGCAATGGGCAAGATGGCTGATCTGACACCTCTCTGCGTCGTCACTCTTAACGTTCGTTGAGCTCGAATTGGACCAATTCCAAACCTTTCTGCGATCTGTTCTGCGGACACCTTCACGTGTCGCTCATCACTCACGAATGTCCTTCGAGCTGGTATATCACGCTGCTCAACATCGACTGCTTCGATACGTGACATCCGAGGTTGCTTACATAGACATTCCGACGTATGGGCAAGTGACGGGTCAATTGAGTGTAGAAGCGCCTCGTCGCTGGTTGGATCGACATATTCATAGTCGTTGGTACCACAAGCATCCAATGACTCCAACTTTCGCTTCCACTTCGCACTTCCGCCTTGAGCTGTCACTTGAGCCAGACAGACAGTGTCCGGATTCCAAGGTGAAGAGCTGGTCATATGAATGTGCTCGCACGTTTGGAGTTCGTGAGTAGTCGGCACGCGAGAACGGAATTTGATTTTTGTGCCATGCGCATGGAGCGGAATATGCAGCGTATCGTTGACCTCGATTGACAGTGCACGCATATGGTCATAGGGATTATCCCAAAACGGAAGACCATATGCCCGCATTTGATTGGGATTGATGAGCTTGTGATCAAGTTTCGTTCCGTAATACAACGACTCATTGAAAACAAGAATAACCGTCATCGTACGCTGTTGCTCCCGTGACGATCGGCACGTTCTCGATCGGTTTGATCGAGGAGTCGTAAGCATAAACGTCAGCCGTCCGATAAGTTGCATTGAGAACGACAAAATTCTTGCCCAAGCAACATGTGTCGGCATTGGTATCACATTCGTTGTCGGCAGAAGTGTTGACAGGTGGATCGGTCCAAGCTGACTTAGTCATCGCCTGAACACGACGGTGCGTAGTACCCACTGCAATTCTGCGGTTCTGTCGGTTTTGCGCTTGCTCATTACGCCCTCCCATAACGGAGTTGTTTGTCGTCGTGATCTGACTAACCTGAGACCTTTGGGAAACAGACACACTGTCTGCTGGTGGTGAATCCACGGTTACCGTTCCGCCAAGTTCTAGTACTTGCGATCGTAATTCTTGAATTTCAGATCGGTTGCGTTGACGTTCCTGGTACTGTTGACGTTCACGCCGCATAGTCTCCTTGTCTTCCGGCTTCATCTTGAGGTAGATGTGCTTGGGAAAATTAAACGATGCGTGGTATTCCACTTGTTGCCCGTCCGTGAGAGTGATCATGCGGCTATCAGTACGGGTCCTTGTCGTTCCCCTGCCGCCTCGACCGTTGTTCCGGCCTCCTCGACCACCACGCCCGGCACCACCACGTCCACCTTTCCCTCCACGGCCGGTTGTAACTTCATTGACGTTCCGCCGTGCACGGTTCTGCGCCGCCCCCATTTGAGGTGGGTGCTTCTGGTTGACCATATTCCTGAAGAGTGACAGCGACTGTTCATACGTGATTGTCATAGGAACACGTGAAAGCTCAATCTCGAGTTGAGCCTTAGTGGGCGTAAGGAAGTCCGCCTTGATTTTATCAACAAGGAGTCGGATCTTCATGGAATCCGAGTGGACGATGCGTCCTTCGCGTTTCACGTATGCATTGAAGGCACGAGTGAGTCGTTTCTCAAACTCCGCCCACCACATGTGTGGCGGCTTCTCACCTGCATAGAACAAATTCTTGATGACCTCATTGGCCTCGCGAATGTCAATGGCATGTATACCAACACCTTCATAGTGCTCTACGAGGCGTTTGAAGGCCTCTCGTCCATCATTCGGACGCTGCAACCCCTGAATCTTAGCTTCGGCCGTATCATTACCGGATACAAAGTTCACCAGAAAGGTATGAACTTGCACAGTGTCGATGGCATATGAGTCCCCGTACAATGGGGCCATAGCAACGTAATCGTCCAAGAAGTCCTCGTTTGCAATGGGTTCAGCGTCGTCTTTTTCGCGGCAAATGTATTTCAATGGTACTCCATCCCGACCAGGGATGGCACGGATGTAGTTGAGGAATGTGGGTTTCCAATCCTCCCATTTCACGCTCTCCTTGAACTTGTCTGGCTTGGCGGCTTCCGCCAAAGTCCTGGAATCGGCCTGGTACTTCTCGTGCGTCTTATAGCGCCTAATGAGGTCACTAACTTGGTCAATAGGGAACGCCGAGGCACTTGGCTCACGACCAAGTCGCAGCTCGTCACGAGTCCACTGGACGAATGCCTTGATGTTCTTGCGTACGCCAGGACGAACGCGAATCTGTCCCTGGGCAGCACTGAGCTCGGAATACGTCTTGAAGTGGTCATCCATTTCTTTAAACGTCATATCTTTACAAGTAATGAAAAGGTTGTCAAAGATGTCATCGGCGATACGCTGGGCTGCAGTCTCACCCATGAAGAGAGTGACATTGTCAACACCACAAGCGATCAACGCGTTGAGTACAGTACGTTCTTCGTCGGCCATGATGGCACTGTTGTTTGGGAACAGCAAGGCTGCGTTAGATCGTATCGTTATCTTTACGTCGTACCACCATACGGAATGGTCTTAATCACATGACCGAAGCCAGGATTTGCAGTGCTCGAAGCACGCATGAAGTTGCATGACCGAAGCCAGGAGTGTCAGTGCCGAAGCACGTATCGTAGTTGTCTCTTACATCTTCTAATCCTACCCGTTTCAAGGGTGAAGGAGCTGTATTGGGTCTGATAAACCAAGTTAATTCTACTACGATAACGACACTTACAAGAATACAGATGCAAAGAGATAAACACAAAGATTGTGTGACTTACAATGGAGTTAAGCTATACCTGTCAGTCTGATCAAGTGACGTACGTGGTATCAAACGTATCATGGCACAGTAACGAGTACGGCAGTATACTTTATTTGAATGGCCACATGTGATGAAACGATGTTGAGCAGATTACGTCGGGACTTGATGAGAAATTGCGTAGGGAGTGTTCCCACGTCTGAAAGACCGCAATTCTACGATGGACGTGTCGTACGGAGAAGGAAATGACCGTGGCACAGAACGAGTCAGTCTCTCAAAGACCGATTCGTAACAAATCTCCTAAATATGATTAAGGCAAGTCATTATTTGATCGGCATAAATGCTGCCATTCTGATGGAATTGCCGGTTTTTCACCCTCGTATACCTTCGCTTGATTCTTTAGGAGTTTCATACAAGACCACACCGATATCTCGACCATGAACGCTGCCCTCCAACGATGCGGCTTTAATGCCCCGACCGTCACGTTGCTGATTGCTCAGGGCTTTGCAACCCCGAACCACTTGATGCTTGCAACAGAGTCGGATCTCGACTCGATCGCCAGAAGCATTGCTCGATCCCCACCGCGAGGAGCTGGCAACGTTACGATGCCATTCATCGCTGTGAAGAACTTGAAAGGCTTCCGTTTCTGGGCGGATGAGCGCAAGTTCACGGCCAAGTGCCAGGAATACCAGGAACAGAAGGAAGCGGCGAAAGACGAAGATGCATCCAAGCCGGACAGTCTTAAAAAGTTGGTTAACTGGGCATTGTGGAATGAGTCCTTCCAGAACTACCTTCGTCAAATCCTTAGTGCCGCAAAGATCCCACTCGTTACCTCACCAGGGACGAAAGGGAAGCGCCAGAGAATGTTCTTGATCCGGCGGACTTTGGAAGTCCAATGGAGTACCTTATTGAAGCGACGGTACTCGAGGGACGACATTACGAATTGGATAATCCTCGATTCTATCGGGAGTTGAAGACCTTTGTCGTAAGCAGGGAAGGATGGTCATACATCAAGAAATTCGAGAGGTCCCAGGACGGAAGGAAAGCGTACGTGGCATTGAAGACGCAGTGTGAAGGCACCGCATCCAAGATCACACGGAAGAACAACGCTTATGCGTCAATCACGAATGCGTCCTACAGCGGGTCGCGTTGCCAGTATAAATTCCAAGATTTTATCAATGTCCACCAGACCGCTCACAATGAAATCCTTGATTGTGATCCAACCAAAGCCGTCCCCGAATCCAAAAAGGTTGCTGATTTCCTCAAGGGAATTACGGACCCAAAGTTAGAATCCGCAGTCTTGGTGGTCCTCGGCGATCCCAAGCTGCTGAACAATTTCCAGGCATGTCAGCAATACCTATCGACGACCGTGGAAAACAGGGCTACCCTCGAGAGGAGCAAGGAAAGGAACATTTCGGACGTGAAGAGCGGAGAGAAAACGGATAAGACGGCGAAGGCAGGGAAGTTGCCGAAGGGTTTTAAGTTAGAGAATAAATATTACCTACCAAAGATCTTCCAACTTGACACGGCGAGATCACGACATGGATACTTCATCAAGTACGCCGACTGCCCCTTGTTGTGGAAGTCGCAGTTACAAACGGAGGTGGCGTTATCGTCAACGGAAAGCAAATACACAGGTCTGAGTTATGCATTACGAGATGCGATACCCGTCATGGAATTATTGAAGGAAATGAAGACGAGAGGTTATCCGATCACGACGGCTCAGGCTAAAGTGCATTGCCGTGTCTTCGAGGACAACAGTGGTGCACTTGAAACACAATTTTCTAAATTCATACTCGTAGCCTACGAACCGTCCGTCGTCCGTTTTTACGTTTTTTGCCACAAAAGTTGTCGCGTGCTCCATCCACCATGACCGAGGTCATTGGCCCCCCGCCTGCTCCCAACCCTTCGGTTTCTCCAGATCCAGATTATCCCATGTTCTCCATTGGAACCGACGTATGGCTTGATCCGCCTAATCAAGCAATTGGAACCATCTCAAACGACCAGATTGGTAATCCCCGACCTTTCTTCCTTGAACACTTTCGATTGACAGCAACACCTCTGCAATGGAACAGATACATCCTCCTGGGATTCTTCTCGCATACCGACGGAGCAAAGTTTGATGCGGAATGGAATTGTTTCCCAACCAATCTGATTCATCGCAACAAAATTGTATGGTGCAACTTTATGTTTTTCGTTGATCGCCACATCGATATCCCCTTCCTTCTCGAAGCGTGGGCGATCCAGGTAGCACAACCATATCTACTTGCACATGATCCGAGCTTTCTGGAGATTAACACTACCACCTCTTCTTGGGAGAGTTTCGAGATATATCGCCAGGACACCGCAGCGGAGGCCGCGTGGACGACGGTTGGCGCGGACAAACACTCACGCAGCAGTGCCAAAAAACAAGTGACACTTACTGAACCCGAACATCGCATTCGCCCTCCGCTTCCGGCAACAATGGAAGCGCCCCGCCCGGTTCTGACCTCCCTGATTTCTCACCGACGCCCTGGTATTCTCAAAAAGCCACAACATCCAGCATCCCCGCATGTACGCAATCTATCTCCACCGACAACTGTTGATAACCGCAAACCTGCATGGAAGCCACCAGCACCACCATTCACTTCTGCCTCAGATACTTCCTCACCAGTGTCACTGCCGCCAAAGCCCGCACCACAGCCAGAAGGTAAACAGGGTACTGATGCATCCGTATACTCGGAAACATCTACCTTATATCCGGATTCTCGAACCTCAACAACTCAGGTCAAAACAAATGATGGCACTCAACGCATCACCATTAGATGGACTCCCAAGGAACGCCTTTCCTATCACAACAACCCAAGCGAATGGACTGGTGCGGCTCTCGCTATGCTTCACGATCTTTTCGGGAACAACAACAGCATGGGGGCCTTCTACCCATGGGGAAATGTTTACCTTTCAAATTGGAAATCACCCCAATCTCTCACAGTCGAGGGATTGCACGAGTACATATCTCCCAAGATCACGTACATCAGATCGACGAAGACGTTCATTTTCGCTACTCGATTTGGGTTTTCCACTAAAACACCCGTAACATGGCTCACAAACTCTGCGACAAAACAAGTGAAATAAGCCAGAGTGATGATGAAAACGATGGTGAGACTTACAAAGATGATGATGATAGCGTTGCTAAAAGAGATTAGATTGTTATTGTGTGCTAGAGTGTTCGTATCTATCGAGAACCTGCAATCACGCAAAGAAAGAACGTGTCACCATAGGATTCGAGACACAGTACTTACGAAGGACCGTACTCCAGTAGACTTTATCTGGTCCCCTCGAATAGAGACTGACCATGGAGTAGACTCAATTCGCCTCAATAGGTCCATTCACCAAACAAATAATTGCGTTTCAGTACAGGCAGGCGTTTGGTAAAACAATCCGCGATAGGGTCCCAAAGCTCGCGGAAAGTATCGATACGTCAGCAACACCATACCACTTCTTCACGAATTCTGGGAGTACACCAAACCCCGATGGGCGACTTCTCTGACCACATTCGAGTCCTCAAGAAGAAAGCAGACCAGTACGCGGGATATCTTAGATCGCCACGATTGACTACGTCAGACGTCAGGGTTTTTCACCGATCCATCTATTCTCCGGCTATGAGGTATTCTCTACCGGCGATAGCAGTGGATGAGGAGGAACTCAATAGCATACAATCAAAGATTCTACCAACTATCGTTCAGAGGATGGGAATGTCCTCAAAACTCCCTACGGCAATTAGACACGGACCAAAATCAATGGGCGGACTTGATCTTATCGATTTGCGGACAGAGTGCGGCATCGAAATGATAAAATACTTTCGCCACGAAGTATATGCAAACACGAATGTGGGTCAATTGCTACTATTACAGCTCCAGGCTTCACAATTGGAATCTGGGTTACCGATCCGACTTCTCGAGGAGCCACACATTCACATCCCGTATCTTACGCCGACATGGATACTTTCCATGCGGCAGTTCATGTCAAACCACTATATCCGAATAACTTTAACGGATAATTTCAATCTGGAACTTCAGGGCCGACATGATCAATATATAATGGATCTATCGCGACTCAAGGGATACTCAGTAAGGCAACAAACAGATTTAAATCTTGTTCGGCTATATCTGCAAGTGACGACAATTGCAGAATTAACGGATACGCATGAGAGCAACAAGATAGCAGAGTGGGCACTTGAGGCTCAACGACCACCTCAATTTATTGACGCACGAACATGGCCACGTCAACAAGTCGTGAGCCCAAGCCAGCGGCGGTTGTGGAAGCGATACGTCTCCTCCCAATTTCTACGGTACGGCAGATTCTGGAAAATGAATCCTAGGGGATCTTTACGAGAACTAAGCGAAACTAAAAAGTCTCTAGCGGGCACGGCCACAAGCGGGCCATTCAACCTCAGCAAATCCATCAGGTCACTACCAAGAGGGAGACGGCGATTACTCTCTCACACTCGTGTGCTGATGTCCGAAAGCGATCTGTGGAGGGAATGCCAAAAGAAACAAACGCTAACCATAGCTTCCGACGGTGGCTTAAAGGGACGGAAAGGTACCTTCGGCTGGCTCATTAGCACCAAGTCAAGATCCGTACTTGCGGAGGGCGCTGGTCCGGTGGACGGGCCGTTTGATACCGTAAACTCGACACGTTGCGAACTCGGGGGACTCACTGCACCATTGATATTCTTATCACTTCTTCATTCTCTGTGGGGAAAGCGTCACAAGTGTACATTTCGATGGGTGACTGACAGCAAGGCAGCTATAGCGAAAGTCATCAAACAGAACGACAATCCGCACACGAAGCGACGACAGCCGAGCAATGCCGATCTTCTGGGTATCATACAGGCAGAGAAACGCTTACTGCGGCGAAAGGTACGACCGGTCTGGGTGAAAGGTCACCAGGTGATATCGGGGAGGAGCAGACAAAGGAAAGATATTGCAGACAACAATCGTGCCGATCAGCTGGCAACATGGTACCGCAGCAATTGTAAGTTTCGTCAGTCAATTGAATATACTGAACATACACCAGAGGCTCGTGTGACCATCTCAGTAAACGGTATTCGTCTCGTTGGCCAAGAGGACGCTACACTCCGATATCACATCAATGGATATCACTTACGCCAATACATTCAATCACGCCAACGATGGACCAATAAAGTGTGGGACAGTATTGACTTCGAAGTCTTTGGGAGGTTTTACCGTAAACTGAATCCGCAGACACAGCTGTCGCACTCGAAATTCATCTTCGATCAATGGTATACGGGAGTAAAAAGGGCACGTGTGTCGCAAACGAACGATGTTGATTTGGATTTATGTCCATGTTGTAAGCAACATGGCGAAACAACAGATCACATTCTTCGATGTATGGCTAATCCTGAACACGACAAGAGCGTGAGGGAGTTAGGACGTCGACTATCTCCGACAGAATATCATCCAATCTTCCCACTTCTGAAAGCGAGTATCATGGCATGGCTTAAAGGGGAAGTATACTCCCCGGATATAGAGGAATTTCCAAGCAAACTACAGGATCGCATTCGGAAAGCACTTAACGAACAAGAGCGTATAGGATGGAACAACGCAATAAAAGGATATCTGAGCGTGGAATGGAGACTGTTAGCGGATCTAAGTCCATATGGAAACACGTGCGACGAGCAAGAAGGCAAAGGCTTCCGAGTTCTTACTACTATACTGAACCACTTCCAACAAACAACCCAGCGGCTATGGAAAGCTCGGAACCATGTTCTCCATCCGTCAACAGAGGAACATCTTCGATGTATTAGAGACGCGCAAACTGTCGAGATTAGGGCCATGTATGCCAATCCTGAGAGTATACAGGCTGGCGACCGTCATTACTGTGAGCGATAACTGGAGTCAATATTGAAGAAGAGTACCGCAACACGTCGAAGGTGGCTAAGGTATATGCGTCTATCGCGAGAACGCATGTCTAGGCAAGGCAGCCGCCAACTTTTGATGACACAATTTTATCGCCCTGTGTCGACAGCACAGTAGCGGGAGTCACCGTACCAGTGACTCATTTTAGGGTTAGGGAAATAACTGTCGCCAACCTGGAATATGGTTTGGCCACAGAGGGGTATACACTTTGGTCTTGTGTTAAGATCAAAGACGGTGACAACCCGATAATTAGTTCTTATATATATATAAAACAATCCGCGATATAATCGTCCGTCCGAATATGGGCAAGAGAAATCACTCCGGCCGCCACCGACCATCGGCAGTGGTGATATGCGACAGACAAATGCTTCTTGTTCAAAGTCGATTCCACATTAGTGGTATTCTTGACCACACTCTCATTGTTGCAGAGTACATGAGTGGGTTCCCCTTTCGGCATGGGGATTCCGAAACATCTCAACTTGAATCGCAAATGTTCGATCGCCTCCACCAAGCAGACTTTCAAGGCAATAAATTCAGAAGAAAATGTACTTGTCTCGACTGTTTGCTGCCTTTTGCTGTACCACACAACCGGCGCTCGATTGAGAAAGATCACGTAACCAGTGTGGGATCGGCGAGTCTTCTGGTTCGCATCATGCGATGCATCTACATACGCTGTCGTCATGACACTTTGTCCACGGGGAACTGGCATGCGATGCGGTAGAGGCTCATCGGCATCGCGGTATATTTCAGAAAAATCCTCCTTCTTGGTCTGAAACTCACCGTAATCGATGATCGGCAATTCCGGAGATAAATACAAGGTCAGCTTGGGATGACGCTTCAGAAATGCAAAGATATGGAGCAACTGTTCCAAATGTCCTTCTCGAGGATTTGCCTGATATTGAGACAATAAGGAGACCTCCAATAGGATGTCGACTCGACCAATCTCTGTGGCCCATCGGAGTACGCCAATCAATTCTTGAAAGAACGTTACGTCCTTCTCATTCAATTCCTCAGTGATATCCAATTCTGGGACATATGTATTCGACATCGGCGTTTCAATGTGTTGCGTAGGTAATCTTCGAGCCGTGCCCTTGATAGCTTCTTCAACATTTTTTACCGATGCCTTAATGTAGTCATGGCTCGTGACGGTCCAGCAGCGCACGTTGTTGATGGCTTCTCTTGCAGCTTCGCACCTAAGTAGAATTCCGGTGGATCAATCTTATCATTCTTCAACTTGAAAGTACTCTGTACGTCTCGTAGTATAGACTCGGCATCACAAGAAATCGCAAGAATATCGTCAACGTACATGAGGACGTACTCGTAGTATTCTTCAGCATCGGATTTGACAGCAGCGCGTAGCCACACATCCGGATCGGCCAGAGAGGACATGAATCCCAACTCAGTCAACTTCTCCGCCATATAAGAACAAAAACTAAAGCTGGCCGATTTCAAACCATACAAAGCTCGCACGACAAGAAAGTTCTTTCCTTCGTCTGGTCCGAACTCTGGTCCAGCCACCATCCAACATTTTTCTTTGTTTGGAGCTGTTAGGAACGCGTTCTGCACGTCCGCACCCAACACGTTGAGGTCGTTCAGAGCTGCAATGGTCAAGAGAATCCGCACAGAGTCTCTGGATACGACAGTACTGTACGTGACCGAAGCAGGTGCTCCAGTTTTATGTCCGTATGCACAATATCTGGCCTTACGGCGAAAGTTCTCTCCCAGCTTTACGTCGAACACAAGGTGTCCTGTGATTTGAGTATAACCGACAAGACTCTGAGGATCACCATCAAATTCTTCAAAAGCGATGCGTACGTTTGCCATCTCCTGTTTAATTGCGTCCATCCAAAGGATATTGCCATTTTCTCTGTCGATCTCGATAGCCTCCTTGATGTTCTTTGGCACACGAATGCCGTATTTGTGCGTCCGTGACCAATACTTCGACTTTACTTTCTGCAGGATCCGCTTTTGTTTTTTGAGGACGTAAGGAACCCACCAGGCGAAGGCAGGCTCATCTTGAATGCCTCTATCCGTTGCGTACAGTGCCAACTCAACGGGATAGGATTCCTTGAAATCCTTGAGCGCGATCCAATCAGTCGATCCGTCCTTCCATTGTATCAGTACTTCCCAACCTCTTGTCGTTTGTTTCTGGCGTCTCACGCCATACGGGTTAACATAAGTCCCCTGAGACTTGGGAATGGCATCCTCGTTCACACGGTGGTCGATTATTTCGTCGAGCATCATCTGACGTCGCCCCTCTTTGTCAACTTGAGCAATCAAATTCTCGGCGATGATGTTAGCCGTTAACTCTTCAATATGCCCGTCCGCATACTCAATTTCATATTTGCGGGAGTCCAACAACGGGTTGTCGTTAGCTGTACCGACAGGGATCCCTTCGTTGTCCTTTAACTGTTTCGTCACTCGCGCATGCATCATTTGACCGTCGTCACCTCTAGGGAGTGCAAGCTCCATCCCAACGTATTGATCACTGCCAACTTCAACCGACTTGGTAGCATCTTCACCGGCAGCGTCGTCATTCGCATGGGCGAGTGCCGCATCATCGATTACTCTTGTGAACTCGTTGAAGAATTCTGGATCCTCATTCTCAGGGTCGATGATGCGCCACGAAGCAACGTCACGCAGCGTCTGAGTTACATCGGCCGATTGGGCATCTAAAATTAGCTTAACCTTACTCTCATAGTCACACATCTGAGCCCTTACTTCATCAGTGCTCTTTTCGGCGTTAGTCAGTCGCTGAACTGTCGTGGCAGAAATTGGGAAGTCACTCTTGGGCAAAATCCAATAGGACATCAATCTGCCGACGCGATGTGATACGCCAAGCCAACGTCCGAGTTGCACTTCACCCAACCCAGCGTTACTGCAAAACAACACCCAATCATAGAACTCAAAGTCAATGTACTCCGAAATGTCGGGCGTCTCGCCCGTGATAATCTCGAGTGGTGTCCTACCTTCTGCGCGTTTGGAGAAGCTTGCACATATATTCTCGACTTCACAGACCCATGTGAATCCGTAGTCCCAGAGTCAAGGATGAACCTTCTTCTTGACCATGACGCGATACCACCGCTTCTTAATCTCATGAATACTCTGTTCGGCAGGGTTTTCATTTGGTCGACGAGGACCCGAGACATGATACTTGATCTCATACCTTCTTATTGCCTGCATGAATCTAGTTTTTGGCCCTGTCTGTACTGCTGCACCATCAAACGTCAAGTGCTCGGGAGCACCAAAGTCGCCAATGAATTGTGTCAGCGTATCTCCCACTGAGTCCCCGTTCACCTTCATGATTGGATATGCAGTCTTGAACCCACACTTATGAGAATAGATCTGAGACCCAACGTTGCCTCGAAGGGATTTCAACTTCCCGTAAGCCGTGTCGGTCGCAAACTTTCCTCTGAGTCGCTTAATCCCGAAAATCCGATCTGCTCGGTATCGTCTGCTGATAGGCAAGATCGCAGACCGGACTCCGCGATGAGTAGTCACTCTCAAGGTGCGTTGTGCACGCTTCGTACCGATTCCGAACCTATCGGCCAATAGCTCTGCGGAGACTTTCTCATGACGCTCAGTACTGACAAAAGTACGTCTTGAGTCACGTTGTTCATAAAGCGTGTCCACTTGTGCCACGCCATGGTGTGTACATAGTTGTCTCCCGAGATGTACAAGAGATGGATCAACAGAATCGAGCAAAGCGTCGTCGGAACTCGCATCAACATACTCGTACCTCCGTGTCAATGTTGACGATAAATATCTTTTCAGGGCCCAACACTTCCGCCTTGATCCGTCTCTTGTAACATGACGACCTCGGAAGGGTTCCATGGAGTCGCACTGGTCATGTGGATATGTTCGCAACGTGCCAGTTCATCCTTGGTAGGAACACGAGTCCGGAACTGAAGCTTCGTGCCAACAGGATGTAGGGGAATGGATAGAGAGTCGTCAACGTCAATGGAGAGCCCATGAGCAGGATCGTACGGATTATCCCAGAATGGAATACCATACGAGCGAACTTGATTCGGATTAATCATGGGAGTGATCTAATCTGGAGCCGTAGTAAAGGGCTTCGTGGAAGACAAGGATGAATGTGTCCCCAGAAACGGAGTCATCGTAAGCTGTTGCAGCAGACACAATGGGAATGTTTTCAATCGGTGCCATGGACGAATCGTACGCATAAACATCCGCAGTGCGAAAGGTTTGTTGAAGCACCATGAAATTGATACCTAAGCAGCACGTATCAGCGTTCGTATCACACTCATTGGAAGCCGTATTTTCAGGAGGGTCTGAATACAGTCTTGTCACTGGAGTGGTCGATCGTACGTGTCGCATTGTAACAACGGCAGCAGCACGTCGATTTTGGCGTATCTGAGCTTGCTCATTCCGCCCACCCATTATAGAGTGCTGTCCAGTTGTCACCTGACTGACTTGACTTCTGTGGGATACTGAAATAGCATCCACAGGAGGAGCGGTTGAAGACGCAGGTTGAAGTCCTTGTTGCTCAGATAACTCCATTTGCAATTCTTGAATTTCGTTACGGTTGCGCCTTGACTCGTCATGTCGTGGGAATGTGAAGGAGGCATGGTATTCGATTTGAGAGCCGTCGGTCAACGTTATGATACGACTGTCCGTGAGCGATTGACGAGGTTGTCCTCCGCGTCCGCCGCGGCTAGAAGTACGACCTCCACGTCCACCACGACCATATCCGCCTCGACCTTGTCCTTTTCCGCCACGATTGGCAGAAGCCTCATTGATAGAGCGTTGTACACGATTCTGAGCAGCACCCATTTGGGGAGGGTGCTTTTGGTTGACCATATTCCTAAAAAGGGCAATGGCCTGCTCATACGTCATAGTCATTGGTGTTCTTGATAGTTCAATCTCCAACTGGGCTTTAGTCGGAGTCAGGAAATCCGCCTTAATCTTATCAAGTAACATGCGAATTTTCATCGAGTCAGAATGAACGACTCGACCCTCGCGCTTCACGTATGCGTTGAAAGCTCTCGTGAGCCGTTTCTCGAACTCAGACCACCACATATGCGGAGGTTTCTCGCGGGCGTAGAAAAGATTCTTGATGACTTCATCGGCCTCCCGTATATCAATAGCGTGGATGCCTACTCCTTCGTAATGCTCGACAA
This sequence comes from Fragilaria crotonensis, assembly GCA_022925895.1. Classification (NCBI taxonomy): domain Eukaryota; phylum Bacillariophyta; class Fragilariophyceae; order Fragilariales; family Fragilariaceae; genus Fragilaria; species Fragilaria crotonensis. The sequence continues at coordinate 45,025 of JAKSYS010000164.1, forward strand.
GGCGTTTAAATGCTTCACGTCCATCGTCCACTCGTTGGAGTCCTTGAATCTTCGCCTCGGCGGTATCATTGCCAGCAATCAAATAAACTAAGAACGTATGTACCTGAGCCGTGTCAATGGCAAACGAGTCTCCCTCGAGAGGCGCCATGGCGACATAATCGTCAAGGAAATCGGCATTTGCTGCGGTCAAGTCAGGAGCATCCGCCTCGCGGCATATGTACTTGAGCGGGATACCGTTGCGCCCAGGGATAGACCGGAGGTAATTTAGAAAGGTTGGCTTCCAGTCCTCCCATTTGGTTGCTTCCTTGAACTTTTCCGGCTTGGCAGCTTCAGCAAGCATCTTGGAATTGGTCTGGAATTGCTCATGAGTTTTGTACCGATGAATCAGGTCGAGTACCTTATTCACTGGAAAAGGGGTGTGGCTTGGATCCCGCGCGAGACAAATCTCATCACGTGTCCACTGAAGAAATGCCTTGACGTTCTTGCGAGTCCCAGTTGGTACACGTATCTGACCCTGTGCCACACTCAACTCAGAGTATGCCTTGAAGGCCTCATCCAGCTCTTTGAATGTAATATCCAAGCAGGACAAGAAAGAGCCATTGAAGACGTCGTCAGCAATTCGAATAGCCTGCGTCTGACCCATAAAGAGTACCACATTATCCACGCCACATGCGATCAGTGCGTCGACGACAGTGAATGGTGGTGCTTCTTCCATGATTGATCTGTCGGAAAGGACAAGAGTCAGTCTTTCGTACCACGTATCTTGGTGGCCATTCAGGTACCACCATGGCCGAAGTCAGGTGGCCAACCACTCGATCGTGATCGGGGCTGTGCAGTGCCGAGGCACGCTCATTGACATAGTCGAACCTAGTCTGTACCACATGGTATATTTCGTCGCTCACTTCGTACCCTTTCCATGGGTCTTTTGAGCTGTTGGGTCTGATAAACCAAGTGAAATAAGCCAGAGTGATGATGAAAACGATGGTGAGACTTACAAAGATGATGATGATAGCGTTGCTAAAAGAGATTAGATTGTTATTGTGTGCTAGAGTGTTCGTATCTATCGAGAACCTGCAATCACGCAAAGAAAGAACTTGTCACCATAGGATTCGAGACACAGTACTTACGAAGGACCGTACTCCAGTAGACTTTACCTGAAAACACGCCATGAGAAAACACAAAGTCTGGGCCACAGTATCAAATTCCTGTAGTGCGAGTGGCAACTTAGTTCATGCCGGATACATTCTCATGAAGGCGCCACATCTTACTCACAGGATTAAGTATCTTAAGAGTCTACTAACACAGATGCCAGACAATATCCCTTTCTTTGATATAATTCAGCTCAAGCGAACACCAACAAACCAACTGATTCATCACTTGGCCGTTCAATGCGGGGAACACCACGTCGAGCCGCTGTCAAAGGCTCTATCCAATCTTCTTAAGGGCAACGGTGGAGCACTGTATCTACCAAGACTTCTTCTAGGCAACCTCACTTCTGCTCAGATGTCAAAGGACTTCACTGTCCATGATAACTACATGAAATCGCTCCGCACAGTGATCCTGCCCTCAATGATTGATAACTTGGACATTACTCGGGAGGAGTTTTTCGACAACGGTGATATGGTTGCCAGAACAACTCGTGAGTGGGCATTATCCCTTACACTTCCAAATAATGGACTCAATGCCAGATGCAATATTGTTAATGGAGGGTATGCCCAGGTTGCAACTCTCTTGGTCCCTCGCCACAACTATGAGTCGGTTCTACTCGAAGTCGACAAATATAAACAACGGTTGAATCCTGTTGATCGACGAGAGGCACGCTTTCGCACAACAATCCTGGGAGTACCTGGCGTCATACAAATTGAACCATCAGTTCAGGAAGCTCTTGATACACTGGAAAAGATGTCAGCCGACAAAGTATGGCAAAATGCACCACCCGCAGTTCGACAGGAATGGCCCAGACTCGCTACCATGAATAGATTCTGCCATGAGTGCGGGATATTCGGACAAACAGACAAGACAGACGAGCTTAGGACTTATGCCGGTCTTGGTTAGTCTTGGAATGTCTGGGAACAACTCGCTAGGATGACCGGTGGGAAAAGCCCTCCAACCGGGTCGGGACTGAGACTAGATTTATAAGCTCACTCTTTTTATAATTAATCAAGTTGCATGCCGCATCTAGATGATTGCTATATTGTTTAGAGTCGGTCTTTGGCAATGGCAGATTTGCCGCACTTGCGAGAGATTTTACTGAGTTTATCAGACCCATGCGCTTCGCAGATGACCTGCGTTGCTGAGTGATGCTCTGACCTGATCAATCAGAGCATGATTGCGAATTCTGCGCAAATGCGTTCGTTGCTTGTGTTGGTCACACATCATGAACGTGCAGTGGCAATCAATGAGACGGTGACAACACTGTTGGCGCTGCGGTATAGATACCTGGAGCGCAGAAGACCTGAATCCCCATGGTGGGGAGGTGCTTGTCAATGTTGACGGTAAAGCACGAGGATTGACCTCATCAAGATGCATTTTCATGGAAAAGTTTCCTTAAATTAATCATGTTTGATGCGGCGCGTCATGGTACGCGGAGCCCTAAGTAAAATTGCTCTGTTGAGCTTACTTAGATGGTCAAGTTCAGTATGGCCCCTACTAGGCCAGTGTATGCTGGACATATTAGCAATGAGTGTTAATTTAATATGCCCTTTGGTTGGCATAATTGCTTCCTGGTCAAAAGAATTTGAAGACCGCTGACATATATGCCATGTCGGCATAAGTATGAGTGGCACTCACTGACGTTTGCGGCAAGGAATGCCTGCATGAACGTTAAAACCGAATGGGCATAACAATGATTGTTATGCGTACCCGTTTGAATTTTTTACTTAGGTCGTTGGGATTTATTGAATGTCGCATTGGCGAGTCCCGATTGGCGAGTTTTTCCGGAGGCATAAGTATTGCTTCGTGCGGATGAACGTTTGTCACGATTAACTCGAGATTTTATCCGCAACGGTCGTCAGGGCTATTGTCTACTTAGACGATTTTGCAACGGTATTCACAGCAAACACGATCGAAAAAGTGCGATTGGTGTCAGGTAGGATGCTTCCACGTAGGAAACATACCGAATCTCACGTATCTCGCCGGGGATGAATCCCTAAGCTCTGAGCTCACTTTTTCACAGATTTTGCTACAAAACCCCAAACACCCGGTAATTATTGTCTCCACTTTCTTTCACCATGGCAAACCTCAAAGCATTTCCCGTTTGTTTTCTTCCTGTTCTTATGTGTTGACTGCTTGATGAGATGGGAATTCATTGCATCCAAAACATACTACTAACAAGTGCCCTACCCCTTACCAAGTGTTGACAAAAGGATTTGGTTTCTTCCCGGCTGGAGGCCCAAGGGGGCTGATGTTGATGTCAACAACCAACCTGTTCCTGGTCCTTTGACCCCAAGTCATAACTTGTTGCAGCATATGGAGAAATGATTCTTCTTATAAGTTGCTTTACCAACAAGCATGGGGTGGAACAAGGGAACTACTGAGGCCATACTCAATGTAGAGCTAGCTGAAGTAGGAAGAACCGAGTACTCCTCATCCTACTAAGCACAGGTGTGTTGTTGTGGGGACTTCAGAGGAACAAAGTCATCCTAGGCAAAGATGAAGTGCAAGGAACCAAATGTGGTACTGACATGGCAAGTGACTTCTTGGTTGATGATGACCATGCTGTTGCGCCCATATTGGACTGCAAGTTGCTCTTGTTTGGGTAACAAGCATGTGCTTGATAGCCTTACACTTCTGCCCCAGATGATCTTGGTTGACCTTTTACTTAGTTTCCAAATGGAAAGCACAATGAATGTGCAGCATGTCTCTTTTTCTTGGAATCTGTAGGCCTGGAATTGCTCTCCAACCGCCTCCAGAGGGACCGAGGAGTGTGCAATGTATGCCACTGAGTATGCCCTGTTCAAAGTGAAAGGTTGATGCACCTTTGGTGGTCAATCACTGGTGGATTCAGGCAGCACCAACAGGAGCACAATGACTTGCGATTCCTGGAGGAGCCTGAGATGGTAGAGTTGGAGGAGTGACTGGTTCCCTTTGAAGGCTTCAATGTTTTTGTAAATTTTGGAGATGCATTCATGAGCTGCAAGAGCACCATGTTACCGATACGAATTTGGTTAAGGTTCCATAGCATGGCTATGTGTTTGCCAAGGCTGGCAGAGATGACCAAGATTGATGGACCATGAATGTTAGGATGAAGTCAAGGGAAGATCAGGGTGCCAAGGAGTGGGACGTGAGTCACTAAAGAGCAATTTCTGTTGCCAAAGGATTGCAACAACTTGAAGCCTTATGGAAAGGCGGTCGACAAGCAGCTCTGTGATGGCATGCCAAAGGAGGGCAAGAAGGCACGTCTGGCACTCACAACAATGTTTTTGCGGCAGTGTCAACTCAGGAGGATGAACCCCTTCTTGAGGAAGCCAAAGGGACAATTGCCGTGAACTTCTGAGCATGGTAGGTCCTTTGCCAATTAATGGCAGAGGGAGGAAGCATGCCTGATGACCTATACGACAGGTTCTTTTAAGGTACTCCTGAAGTCAGGAGGACTAAATGATCTCAAAGCTGGGACTACTTCCACCACTTGCTGTCAATTTTCAGATTAATGAGTTGCATGGTGCAACTAAAGTTTTATTCGCGGCGTTGAGGCTACGAACAAGGGCTCGACGAATTAGTAGATTGAAAACTTAGACTTGTAAGAATGAACTATTGATTAATTGTGAGACATGTAAAATATGCAAAAGAATGAAATGAGAACCATTGAATGAGAGCAGTGATCAAATGAGAGCTGTTCTTCTTGTTCTTTTGACATCATTCTTTGTTCTTTTGTTGTTCTTCAAATGTAGCTGTGTAGATTGAATGTAGAACATGTACCGAAACCATGTTAATGAATTCCGAATATATATCGTGTAATATGTAGATTTGGTGATGCACCCATTTTGTGTTCTCGTAGCTCGGCTTACGATTGCGCTTCCCGACATTTTTCCACAGAACATTCGACAGTGTCCGAGGAACAATGACGCAAAACAATTATGAGAAGGCGGACGCAAAGCGAACCGAACCGGTACCCAATGAGAACCGAAGCGTGACCCACGAAAACTTTGGTTGACGGACGGACGATTAGGAGACTTAGAGTATTGTCACGACGATAGGCGGCAGCACAGTAGCTTTTGTTTTACTCCCTCACTCGTTCGACGTAGTCCTCTGGATCACCAACCCATCAATTGCTTTCTCAACTTGGTGTGAATTTCCTCATTGCAAATCTTGGTCAGAATATCTGCAAGCATTTCCTCAGTTGAGACTTGATGAATTGAAATTGTACCATCTTGAACCTTGCTTCTGAAATGATGATACTTTGTGTTGATGTGACGCGTGCGTGGGCGCATTTTCGGATTCTTGACGCTTGAAGCCAACTCAACTGCACCACTGTTGTCCTCAAAACCCTGCAATGAAGATGAGGTGTTGTTGCTGTTAGGCCACATCCATGTTGTTGCATCTCTTGTACCAACTCCATCAATGGAAGCACTTCTCTGGTAGCTGCTGAAATTGCCAAATATTCACTCTCAGTTGTTGACAAGGCAATCTCTGACTGAAGCTTGGATGCCCAGATGACTGGACAATTGGCATAAAGAATCACATAACCAGTCCTTGACCTTGCTGTGTCTGAATCCCAATCTGCAACTGTTGGATCCCAATCTCCAGTGAAGGAAGCATCAACATAGACATCAAAGCTTTGGTTGCCTGGAGAATAGATCATTCCCTTGTCCTTTGAACCAACCAGGTACCTGCCCAGCCATTTCAATGCTTTGCCATGTTCAAGTCTTGGGTTAGAAACAAACCTTGCTCCTTGGTGAACTGCACAAGAGATGTCAAGCCTGGAACATTTTCGAGATAATTCATCTGTCCAATGACTCGGCGATAATTGAAATGATCATCAAAGGGAGGAGACTCCAAATGCCTGCACAAAGTCTTGCTTGAGGCTCCAGTTGTTTTCTTGATAGCCACATTCTTCCCATCCAAGCGCAATTCCTTGATGACATCATTGATGAGGTGAGGCTGAGAAAGGTTGAAAGTGTTGTCATTGATTCTGTCAATTTGAACCCCAAGGAAGTCTGAGATGTCTCCTTCCACAGTGAGCTTGAGTCCAACTGCTTCCATCTCTTTGACGATGTTATCCAATTCTTGAGGGTCTGGTCCAGCCAAAATGGAATCATCAGTGTAAAGAACAAACACTGACTTGCCTTTGTAGAATAGGCATTCATCAACTTGACTTGGAATGAACCCAACTTCCTTGAGCTTGTCCACCAGATGCTGGTTCCACACTCTGCCTGCTTGCTTCTGCCCAAAGAGATTCTTCTTGAGCTTGAGGACAAAGTCTTGAGCTTCACCTTCCACTTCAAAACCCTTTGGGATGGCCATGTAGAGTTCACATTCCACATCTGCTTGAGTATAGGCCAACACAAAATCAATCTGCTTGGTGTACCAACCATGAATCAGGGTAGTGATGAGCACCATTCTGATGGCTGCCCAGGATGCCACAGGTGAGAATGTTTCCCAATAATTGACTCCTTCCTCTTGTTTGGATCCATCAATGTTGAGCCTGGCTTTCCACTTGTAGACTTCACGCGTAGCAATTCGACGCTTGCGCTTCATTGCCCACACTGCTGGAAGGATCTTGGTTCCTTGAGGGACTGAGGACCTTGGTACCAACTCCCAAACTTGATTTTCGGTGTGACTCATGACTTCTTTCTCCATTGCCTTGATGAACTCGGCGCGATCCGGCTCCCTCATGGCCTCATGGTAGTACATCGTGTCGGGGTCCGCGGAGGCGGCATAAGCAAGCATGGGATGCAGCTCTCCCTCAATGTCCATCCACTCCTTGATGGTCTCAAAGGCCACATGATAAGGAAGCTGGTCCTCCAACTTGGCTTCCAGGTTGTACCAAACATCAAAAACCTTGGACTCTGGCTTGTTGGAAGGTTCATCAGAGGTCTTGTTGAGTCTTGGAGATCTTCTGAGTTGAACTTGAGGTTCTTGATCCTGTTCTCCCTCAGAAACTGGAAGTGGGGTTTGAGATGCTTGTGCTTCTCCCTCATTGACCGATTCTCCAGGTTCCAGATCAAATTCCATGAATGGGACACCCTGTTGCAGACCTTGAGCTTGAGCTGGTTGCTTGATGTCTTGAAGCCTGGAAGTGGATGAGGCTTTGAACCCACATAACTTCTGCCAATCTGAGGGTGGAGACAAGTTTCCCAATGAGTGCCTGACTGTTTCAAACTTGGGATCAAAGGTGACATGGAATTGAGGTGATACATGGCCTGTCTTGAGGTTGAGAACCAAAGCCACACTCCTTGCATGCTGCATGGACATTCCCAGGTAGACTCCCATCCTTGATCTGACTTCCCACTTGGGTAGCTTCTTTCCAGATTGCATCTTGTTGTCAAGGACAAAGACAGGACATCCAAAAGGCTGGAAGTGATTCAGATTTGGAGTGACTTCAGACTTGGCAAACAATTCGAACGGCGACTTGAGGTCTTCCCTTCCCGAGGAAGCTGTAGAGTTGTGAACTTCATTGGCAACCCTGAGGGCATAGGGCCACAGATGAGCATCAATTGCCTTGGGCCACCTGTGTTGAGCATGGATGAGCATGGTCCTTGCTTGGTCTTGTAAAGTCCTGATCCTCCTTTCTGCCACTGCATTCTGGAAATGGGCATTGACCCCACAGAAAGTGATGGTTTGACCTGCCTCCTTGATGGCTGCCATGAACTTGTTCTCTGCAAACCTGCCATTGTCAGCTTGGTAACTCTTGATCTTGACATTGAACTTGGATGCATACCTCTCAAATGCCAGCTTTGCTTCAAGAGTTTCATCTGCATTGGTTGACTTCTGAAGGTGGATGTAAGACAAACCACTGAAATGATCAACAAAGACTGTTGCCACCCTGTACCTTTTCTTGGTAAGCCAACCCTTGATTTGGGCAATGAGCCCTGGAGTTGTGGACTCCAACTGATCAACACTGATGCACTGTCCGGGCTCCCTAGCTGTCCTGAGCTTGCCACCTTGTTGTCCAAGTTTGGGCTTGGTTCTCCAGGGTCTCCTGGTGGCCTTCCCATACAAGCAACTGGTGCAAGTTGGGATTTGGCATGTTGCCAACTTCCTTGGGAGCAAACCACTCTTGGCCATGCTTTGCATCTTGGCTCCTGACATATGATTCAGCTTGTGATGCCAGCGAAGGAATTCTGCAGCAGGTTTCTCTTGGAAAGTAGCATCCTCTTCATCTTCAACGATTGCTGGCGAGTCAGGGTGGTTCTTGGCATCGAGGTCAAATGAGACTGGTGTATTTGGAGTTTGATTCCAATCCACCCCTTGAGTTGAGGTATCTGTTGCCTCTGGGAGATAAACTTGTTCATCACAGTCTTCATCATCAGGGATGAGATGGGTGACCATTGAGATGATAGGATCATCCTCATCCAGTTCCACTTCACACATGTTGCAGAATGTGGAAAAAGCCTTGTAGCTTGGGGAAGTGTACATGGTTGCAATGTTGCCACTGTCCCTACCCAACCTCACTGTCTTGGTGAACTTTCTTTGAGCCCACTGAAGCTGGATACAATCATGATATGTTGAACACCATGTGCCTCTTGGCAAAGGCTTGAAGTCTTGGGCAGTCTGGGCCCAATGCTGTGGAGATAACAGCTTTGAAGGTGAATCCTTGACATAGAGCCCATCTGGGATGACCCAATCATGTGAAACTCCATCATCATCTTCAATTGACCATTTGATGGTCCCTGAGTATATGTCAGCCAATGTGCCACCCAACCCCTTTAGTTTCTTGTTGACCTTCTTGAGAGGGGTGATGAAGTCCTTCTTGTCGTTGGAGATGCAATAGGAAGCACAGTTGTCAATCCTGATTGCCCTGGCATCAGTGTCAAACCTTGCCACTTCATCTTGATGGGTCTGCTTGGCCTTCATTGCAATGATTGCAGTCAGGCATTCCAGTTGACTGAAGTGTTTCTTGCCCTTGACCATCTTCCTTCTGAGGGAATCCATTGTCTCTTGTAGGGCTTGAAATTTCGTCCAGAGCTTTGCTTTCGCACGCGTTTGAGGGCGCCTCGACTGGGCGATTGTTGATCCATTGTACCTTGGTTCTTGACCTTGGGTGAGCCTCAGGGGTATCATGCATCCAAGACTTGACATACTCAGACACGGCGACTGGGAGTGCCCTCCAAGGACTTGTCTTCACAGATTTCTTGCTTGGACATGGAGGGTACCACACTTGTTGAACCACCTGGACAATGGTACTCATGAAGGTAAGGAGAAGGATGCACAGCTCTGCCATCCTCGTCTTCCACCATTGAAGAGTCCATGGCCCAATGAACACGCAGTCCATTGGGCTTCCCCATCATTCGTCATCTTGAGAGATGGCGGCGAGGGCATTGGAGAGTTTCATGTTGTGCTTGGCATCTGCAAACTTGTTGCCTTGATCCTTCTTGGGAGCTGCCACCTTGAAACCAATCCCTTTGCACTCAGAGGGCCTGTGCCTGGTCCATCTGTTGTGATTAGGGCACCAATGATAGTCCTTGCCTTCCACAGTCTTGTTCTGCTTCTCACCAACCTTGGGAGAGGTAGTCATCCATGCTGGAAAGTCACCTGCCCTTGGCTTGCCTTTACCCTTGCCTTTCTTGTTGAATCCCTGCTTGTAGTCCTTCTTTCCATCTCCATTGGACTTGCCTGCTGGATAGGTAGGTTTCTTCTGATGGACCATGAGATTATTGACTTGGGCCTGTAAGGCAATGATGGTTTCTTCTTCTGTAGTTCTCTGGCACCACTGCTCTGACTCCTTTCTGGTCTTGAACTTGTTGAGAGCCCAATCCATGAGTTGCTGGTAGTTGACTTCACCTCCTTCCTCATAAAGGTCTTCCTTCTTCTTGATGTAGTCCACAAACTCAGCATCCTTGCATGCCTTGTATCCTTTGAAAAGATTGACCAGGAGATCTTGAGTCTCTTGTCCTCTGGCGTGGAGCTTGCTGACCAAACCAAGAACATAGTCATTGAAGGCTTCAATATCAGAATCTTGTTCCCTCATTGCATAATCAAGACTGGAGAGTTTGGTCCTGACACTGGTGATGGTAGCTCTGGTATCCACATGTGACACCATGATGATGACCTTGAGGAGGAGGGGCCTGAACCTTTCCACCAAACATGAAGGGATGAACATTTCCTCTGGTTCTGACTTGCTTCTGAGCGGCGTCGGTCAAAGAATTCATGAGGCAATGATAAAGCATGAAGGAATCTTGAGCCTCTCTTGAGTCCTCATTCATATAGGTGAGGGCATGAGCTTTGACATCTTCATAGGAAATTTCTCCATAGGATTCAATGAGGTCCTTGGACAATGCCACATCCCCTTGAATAGGAATGTTCAAGATGTTGAGCCAATCAAAGACAATGGACTTATCCCTTGCTTGATCCAAGAAGAGCTGGAGGTTTTCTGGCTTGCAGTCAAACTTGATGGACAAAGACTCAGTACCAGACTTGAAGAGCTTGGCAGCAGCCTGCTCAGAGTAGTTGAGAACATCAGGGTTAGCAAAGGCTGGAGCCAATGCAAAATGGGGAGCTGGTTGAGCAGCCATGGTAGATCTTGCTGGGAGACCTAGTTGATGCAAACTTTAAAGCACTTGACTTTGAAAAGCTTGAAGGTTAGTTTGATTGATCAAACAACAGCACTTGTCTTATTACTTAGCGCAGAGGAAGCGTAAAGTTTTATTCGCGGCGTTGAGGCTACGAACAAGGGCTCGACGAATTAGTAGATCGAAAACTTAGACTTGTAAGAATGAACTATTGATTAATTGTGAGACATGTAAAATATGCAAAAGAATGAAATGAGAACCATTGAATGAGAGCAGTGATCAAATGAGAGCTGTTCTTCTTGTTCTTTTGACATCATTCTTTGTTCTTTTGTTGTTCTTCAAATGTAGCTGTGTAGATTGAATGTAGAACATGTACCGAAACCATGTTAATGAATTCCGAATATATATCGTGTAATATGTAGATTTGGTGATGCACCCATTTTGTGTTCTCGTCGTAGCTCGGCTTACGATTGCGCTTCCCGACATTTTTCCACAGAACATTCGACAGTGTCCGAGGAACAATGACGCAAAACAATTATGAGAAGGCGGACGCAAAGCGAACCGAACCGGTACCCAATGAGAACCGAAGCGTGACCCACGAAAACTTTGGTTGACGGACGGACGATTAGGAGACTTAGAGTATTGTCACGACGATAGGCGGCAGCACAGTAGCTTTTGTTTTAGCAACGCTCTGTTTGTCTCTGACAAAGGCTGTCAGACCACTGTGCACCCCAATGGTAAGCAGTATCCCATACAGGAAATTCCCATCGCCTTAGTTGCAACTATGTGGACTAACCCTGAGAATGGACAACCTTTACATCCTCAATGTTCTGAGGCTCTGTATTTTGGGGACTGAGTTATGTGGCTCTGCTGAACCCCAACCATTGTTTTCATGCAATGATGTCAAAGTCCAGGATGTACCTGACCACTTTGATGCCAAGCTTTGCATTTTATCCTCCAACCTAAATGTTGCGTGTTCCATATCCCTGAATGGTATCTCGTCACAATGCATGAGTTGCTTGTTTTCATCTTGTTGCATTGGTTTCACAGATGTGCTGTGATCTTGTTTGATAAGTTTGCCAAAAAGGAGGAGACTTGTGTTTCCAGTGCATGTGCTGCTGAAATGTTGTTGGCAACTGATCATGTGCGGATTGCATCAAGGTTGGTTTCTGTGGCTGAATCTCTGTGTATTGTGCATAACCACATCACTCCAGAGGATGGCCCTCGGTGGACTGTTTTGTGGCCTTGCAACAGATGATGATGTCGCTGGAGATGGCTTGTCCGGATAAGTAGGCAAAGTTGACTACCTGCCGCCGGGGTAAGGGAGGAGCTGTCAACCCTTTCATTAGCAAGCACTCGGTCAGATGGAATGTTACCGGTCTTGCATATAGGATGAAAGAAGAAGTGCACCAGATGCTTGGTTGCCTGGTCTTCTGATTGTCAACATGGCTGGGATGTTGTTTCTCTTATCTTTTGAATCTGATTCCTGTCTGGGGACATGGCTGCACAAGTGCTCATGAGTGGTCAAAGGTGTGATTATCTCAGCAATGGTTGTATTGATGCCATCAACCCAATGACTGGGTATCCCAAAGGCACTTGTTTCATCAGAATCTTGCAATGTTATGTCAGTTGGCAGTTCCACATACTGATTGTATGCTACAGTCTTCAGTCCTATCAAGCAGCAGAGTCAGGAATAAGCACCTGGAGCGAGTTTGAAAGGATTTGAATTGTTGCATGGCACCAAAGGTACCCGACGCAATGACAGAAGGCAGCTAATGGCAACAAAGTCTGGTGGTCTCAAATGCTGGTTCCCATTAATGTATTGATGGGAATGTACTGCGGCCAAAGTTGGAAACACCCAGTATGATTGATTCTGTTGTTGGTATGTTTCTGTCTTGTATGTGGACCTTGCTGCAGCTCTCTGAATGTGCAGGAGTTGTTCCGTCAGTGGATTGGATGGACGGGCTAAGTGCTTGGCATTCCTGTTGTATCCTGCTGGGTGAAAGCAAGGCAGAGTGATTGCTCAAAGTTTGACAGGATCTTGTGAGAAGATGATCTTTTCAACCCTGTCGCCAAGCTTTTGCCGATGACTCAAGGGACAACGATTATTTCTCCAAAAAATGGGGACGACTCAAAGTTGACGCGGTTGTCGACCCATAACTAGTGGACTCCATGCTTGGGGACCCTGATGATATCTTCAATGATGAAGATTAAAGTTGATGGAGGCTGAGAAGGTAGATGACTCCAAGAGGAGACTGATGGCCACACTCTCGAATTCAACAATGATTGTTTTACCGCCCAGGCGGTGTTGCCACCCAAGACTGATAGGCCATGAGAGCCCATGTCATCGGGTGAGGTGAGACTATGATGGTCCACTGCTGACTTACAGGCATCATTGAAAGCCATCATTGATTGCTATCTGCGTGAGAATGTCCTCCCAGATGGATAGACAGCAACGGTTCCTTGTTATGCGTTGCTTTGGGGAGGATTTGCTGTCCCATGTTGATGTCAACTGGGGGGACAAAACTTGCTCCTTGTTGTTGTAGGAAATTGTTGACCCATGGCAGGTTAAAGAGGCTCCATCCAAGGGTGATGGGCATTACTTTAAGTCAGAATGGGACAATACCATCAATTTCAAAGCTGCAATGTTGGGGAACTGTAAGAAGAATGGTGCTGTGACAGAATGAAAATTGGATATAATTTCCAGAAGGGCAAGGATAGACATTGGGCAAAGGGGCTGGATGTTTGGCATGGGGCTACCAAAGTCTGCGATAGGCACCTCTTGCGTTCGGTGTGCGGACGGGGACCAATATGAAGGCAGGTGATTGAGCTGGAGATGAAGAGCATCCAAACAGCGCTTGAGGTTATTGACAATGCTGTCATGCCAAAGTTCCATAAGTATTCTGGTCACGGCCGCATAACCTTTGATGTCAAGATGATCTTGACAGAAACGGCAAGTCTGGTCTCTTGAGAGCACCAGAATGTTGTTGTCGCGTGGCTGCAGAAGGATTGCGTCCACATTGGTGGCACTGAGTGAAAATTTACTTGTCCTGTCTCCTGATGGTCAGGGGACATGTTGCTCTCCTGATGAGCAGGTGGCACAATGTTATGCTCCAATTTTGGAGGGATTTACACAACTACAAGGTTGTTGTAACTCGGTGATACATTTTGGTTTGTACCCTTATTTGGTCCGACGCCGAGTGATGCCCAAGGCTGGGCCCACATGGCAGCCACGTTATGTGCAGGATGCTTTGAATGTTACGAAGTGGATCCTGACATGTGGCAAGACCAATGGTTCAGCTGAATGGGGACATGCCGCATGTATGTCATATGTTATGTGGGATGATCTCACTGCATCCTATAAGAGTCACAAGTTGTGGTGGATTATTTTGCTCCAAGTTCACCTTCTTGAGGTAAGAATGTGTGAACAGATGCCAATGCTTACTTGGGATCCAAGGTCAAGGACGGGTCATTCAATGGTGCAGGTCAACCAAAACTAGGTGAGAAGGATATCACAGTCCTCCAAGCTTGGTTCTGGTGCATGCCCTCAATGAAATTGAGTGAGAACTTGAGGAGATTGGTAAACATTTCAGCAGAAAGTGTTGACCCCAATGAGAAAGCAATGGCTGGTTGACGGTGCGTACTAAATCTATATCACCCGGATTTGGCTGGCAAGTGTGCAACCAATTGTAAGGCTTGATCGGTTGTTGCGTTGGATTTATGAATCGGGTCGAATTGTTGTCCTTGTACTAGGCGCAGCAATGTTGATGCGTTTCCTTGTTCTGACGAGAAGAGGACAACTTGGTCGCAGCCTGACACCTTACCGATGGTTGGGCATTACCTTTGACGGGGTGTTTCCAAGTTTGACATGCGTTCCGTTATGTGACTGGGGTTGGTTTTAAATTTGGGTAGTATGTGCAATGCTGCGCTGCCAGATGCACCTAATGTCAGGAGCAAGAATTGGTTTCAAGGAACTGCTATGTTGACACAAACCATGTGGGTTGCACTGTTACTTGGTGGCCTCAAACCGGAGATCTGACATTTGGAAGCAGGATTCAATTCATGGCTGCAATGGTTGCAGTGACAATGGTTGTGATGACTGACAAATGCAATGATTGCAAGCATCTTTTTTTTGCTAATTGCTATGGCAAGATGGAGAAACCGACTTGTCAGATGAACTGATTAAGTGTCTTCCGGGGAACATGACCAAGAGAGTCGTATTCTCATGTGTGCATTGGTGAAGTGTCCCAAATGGACATGACACAGACATGCAAACTGTCCAAAAGGGACATGGTGCGAGTGGAAGGACATAATGATTATGGAACCACTTATCCCCTAGGTGGATGTATGCGATGAGTGCAGAGTCACTGTTATGTGGATGTATGCAATGATGCAGAACCACAGATTGAATGAATGGGTGGACGTACATGTGATGACACGTGGAACCACCAAGAATAGCTGATGTTGGCCGGCCTCTGCATGACAAATCTGGATCAAACTAGTTGTCTATGACGCCTAGTGCGAGGGGACTGAATAGATTCTGCCATGAGTGCGGGATATTCGGACAAACAGACAAGACAGACGAGCTTAGGACTTATGCCGGTCTTGGTTAGTCTTGGAATGTCTGGGAACATCTCGCTCGGATGACCGGTGGGAACAGCCCTCCAACCGGGTCGGGACTGAGACTAGATTGATAAGCTCACTCTTTTTATAATTAATCAAGTTGCATGCCGCATCTAGATGATTGCTATATTGTTTAGAGTCGGTTTCTGGCAATGGCAGATTTGCCGCACTTCCGAGAGATTTTACTGAACCAGAAAACCTGCTCCACCTAAGGCCGCGGCATCGGTCACATCCAATCTGTCGCAGTCCTCTGATAGTGAATCCGACTCCGACATCGGTCCTACCAAACAGAAAATGCCACCACGGAGAAAAACAAGACCGGCAGAGAAAAACCCGCAGGAAGAGGCGTCCATGACTTCCTCGGCTGTTCCGACCAAAATTTCCAAAAAAGACGCGGCGTACCGTGAATTGGAGAGTCAACTCAAAAGCGTTCAGGCACAACGCAATCAAGACCTCCAAACTACCCAATCCCAACTGCTGGACATTGACACCAAGCTCAAAGAGCTTGACCCCTGTCTTGATAACCTTGAGGCAAAGGCAGTCCAATCCATGCAATATCACGTGGACACAAACCAGGCTCTCACGAATGTGCAATCCCAAATGTCTCAGATGATGGAAATGATGCAAAACATTATGCGCACCAGGCCAAACCAGGATGGGTACCCATATAACCATGACGGAGCCCTGCCCTCATCGTCGCTGGCAGCAGTGAATCACAACACCCCAGCGACTAGCGCGCATCTGATAGTTGAAGTACCTTCAACGCAGGACACTCGTCACCACGAGGGAAGTTGCTCGGTTGCCTCCAGCTCAAGCGGTTCGCAACATGAACAGCCTCCACCGAAGAAGACCTTGAAACGATCGATGCCGGACGCCACAGATAAGATGCACCTGGACACTTGTACCATAGACGATGATGCGTCCTCCTCATCCTTTAACTCCACTCCACCAATCTATCCGCTCTCTGCGCCGACTACTCCTTCGCCACTTCAACTTGAAAGGGAGCACTCACTACAGTCCCAGCGCACTTCAGAAATGGACACTGAAAACACGAATCCTACCCACCTTGCCATGCCCGATCTGGAAGATCAATACAAACTGTCCGACGAACAACAGTCAAGCAACAACACATCTCCAGACGGGGGCACCAACGGATGATGGTGACAAAAGGAAACCCCATACAGCCGCCTACAGTGCTCCTCACAGAAGACGGTAGCCCGGCTCCCGGAGACTCGTCTCCTCCAGGCACAATCGTAGTAGATGACAACTCTAACGCCCATGTTACCCCCCTTTCAGCACCATCACATATCTTCTCAGTGTTCTCATCAGATAGAGGACAAGGCCTCCAACAGGATCACCGGCAATGACACCATCAACATCCAACTGATATTCTTGATGAGAACACAAGGCGACCACACACATACAGGACGCTCCACCTCTCGCACGATATCCCGCGTATTCCTGTTTCGTGCATTCTACTCTTACCATCGTCCCGTCCGAAACGGCAGACCCGCCTCCGTTCCATTGACGAGTTCCCGGAGCTTCCATATGGAGACCCGATTATTCAGAAAAGACCGGAAAGTACACGACTTTTCTTTCAAAACGTGAAAGGCTTGACGCATACATCCTCAGGAGAAGATTACGGTTATTAAATGGCCTGTATGGCTGCGTATCAAGTCGACATCTTTGGACTCGCGGAAACTAATACATGTTGGAATCATACCCACCTCCGAATGGACTTCCAAGCCTTGTCGCGCAAACAATTTCGGCAGCATCGCCTAAGCTTTGGTTCACCGTCCGCAGAGGTTGATAAGTGCCATGAAAAAGAGTCGTTTCAGGCCGGAGGCAGCCTCACGATGGCCACCGGAACATTGGCATCTTACTCATCTGGCGACGTCCTTGTGGATCCCTCCGGCCTTGGACGGTGGAGTGGGATAAATTTCCGGGGCAAGTCATCAGCGCAACTCAGCATCATTACCGCATACCGAACATGCAGCGGCTCTATACAGTCTTCTCCACTCGGGAGCACCTTCATTCGGGAGTATGAGTTTCACAAATCCCAGGGTATTCAAAATCCAAATCCAAGGCGGCTCTTCTTCCACGATCTGGAAATTTTTATTAACAACCTCCGGGATGGCAACGAGACACATTCGGTTATCCTTATGCTTGATGCCAACTCTGAACTCCATCAGGATACAAACTTCCAAGACTTTGCTAATAAACTCGAGCTCTCTGACCTTCATTCTCGCGACCCAGCGCCCTCAACATATATCGGCGCAAAGAGGCGTCGCATTGATTACATCCTGGCAACTGACCGGATCGCAAGCGGCAACACGCGCTCTGGAACTCTTTCTTATACCAAAGGGCCTCAATCAGACCATTGCGGCCTATATGTGGACATTGATCTTCCCTCCATTTTCGATCCGAATTATGAACCAACTTCAAATCATTCAAAGGACAAACGTGCATTGCTGGCAGGTAACCCTGAACACGTCAAACAATACCACCTCCACATGAAAGAGTACTACACGCAGCATCGCATGTTTGATCGCATGAAGGAGCTCATTCAAACTCACCAGGAGATTCCTCTTCCAGAGCTACGAGAGCGCCTCGAAAAATAGGACTTAGACCAGGGTCGAGCAATGATGTCAGCAGAAAAATCTCTCCAGTCGGTATCAGACAAAGCATACGCGTGGTCTCCAACTCTCAGGAATAAGGCAATCATTCGACAGTACTGGCGCCTTCGACTTCGCGAAGCTGACTTCGCCGAAACATGGGGACGCACGTTTGATAGGTGGACGAGCCAAATCCAAACCAAGGACGCAACGTTTACCCTTCCACTACGACGCGACGTCATCACGCGGGAGGAAATCAGCAAACACTTCACGGTCGCCTCCAGGGAGTTCCGCAAATGCCAACGCAATGCAACGGATCATAGGCATCAATCATACCACGATCTCATGCTCTTTTATGAGGATGACGACAATCCAGATACACGGAAAGCCTCCAAAAGAAAGATGAAGATTCTTCAATGCACCATCCTTGCTGAAAATCAACGCCATATTCACAAATCCTTGGGCCAAATCGTGAAGCCCTCATCCTATACTCCTTTGGACAAAATCCAAATCCCACGATAGGCGGACCAGCAACAATCTTCTGCACCGAATGCTGTATACAATATGATGCATAGTTCGACTCCGCGCGAGATGGTTTGGGACACAATTATAGATCAAGCAGACATGGAAAAGCATCTTCTCTCATATAATCGAGAATCGTTCAGAGCGGCGGCAGAATCCCCCTGTGGAAGCGGGGTCATCTTCGACGCCTTAACGTCTCCTGCTGCAAAAGATGTACTTAGGGGTGTTGTACCTCTTGAATGGTATGGTAATGATCTTGCTCTCAAGGAATTCCTGGCCTCATTTTGTATTCCTGAAGTTGTGACAAAGTCGGAGCCGATTCCCACTGCAATCACGACACACGATGTTATAAAAGGCTTTAAGTCCTGGTCTGAAGGAACCTCCACATCGCCTTCAAAACGCCATCTCGGCCACTACAAAGCCATCGTCCAGGAACCTGAGTTGCTCCAATGTCTCACATGGTTCCTCCACATTGTGACTTCCAAGGGAACTGCGGTCAATCGCTGGTGTCAAGCAACCAATGTCTTAATCGAGAAAGATCCAGGCCAGCCAAAGATTCACCGGCTCCGCATCATCCATCTGTTTGAGGCGGATTATAACTTTTTCCTCAAATTACAATGGGGTCATCGGCTAATCTGCCGTGCTGATCAACTAAACCTTCTGAATGACGGACAATTCGGTTCTCGACCCAGTCGTATGGCGATTGAACCGGTTATGCTTCTTCAACTCACTACCGACCTGTGTACGGTCCTCAAACACAACTTGGCGAGGTTCGACAATGACGCCAGCGCGTGCTATGATTGCATTATCGTTGCGCTTGCTATGCTCGCAGCGCGCCGATGTGGCATGCCCGAGCACTCAGTTCAAACACATGCCAACGTTCTACGCCTTATGAGATACACTGTGATAACCGTTCATGGTGAATGAATCCTGTCATGAGTGCGGGATATTCGGACAAGCATACAAGGCGCGTGTCCCACGATGACGTGGAGGACTGCTGACGCGCACGCACGGATAACCTGTTGGTCCATATGGTGGGACCGGTTTTGGAACTAGATTCTAGATCTGCTCACTCTTTTTATAATTGATCAAGTTGCATGCCGCTTCTTGTCGATTGTTATATTTTTAAGGGTCAATCTCCGGCAATGGCGGATTCGCCGCACTTGCGGGAGATTTCACTGAATGGCGTGTCAGACGCCAACTATAGCGGCACGGCGTTTGAGCCCCACTTCGGCACGGGTCAAGGAAGTGGCGCGTCGCCAGCGGCGTGGCTTTCTCTCATCGTGATCATGCTAAACACGTTTGAACGGCTCATTCCTGAGCGTATGCAATTTGTCTCTCCGGACGGTTCCATCACCAACTCACGCTTGGTTGATGCCTTTGTTGATGACACGGCAATTGGCTTTACAGACAGTTCCGGCTCCCTCGATTTTGAAAGTCTTATCCAGCGGCTTCAGGACATATCTCAACCTGGGAACATCTTCTCCATTTGTCTGGCGGTGCTCTCAACCGCAAGAAATGCTCATGGTACGTACTCTCGTGGGACTGGAAAGGAGGACGCCCAATGATTCGTAAACGACTCGAAATCGATCCGGAAGTCAAACTGTGCCAAGGAACATCCACTGTGGCAACACCCATCCGACGAATGGATTTGGAGGATGCACCACGGCTTCTTGGAGTCTTCATGTCTCCCACTGGGGATTTCTCTGAACACATCCGAGTGTTAAAGAATCGAGCTGATACATTTGCGGTCAAGCTCAAATCCCCAAAACTCAAGGTAGCTGATGCCCTGTTGTTCCACCAAACCATCTACGTGCCGACGATGCGCTACTCTCTTGCAGCCATCGCCGCAAATGAAGAATCCTTGACGACCATCCACACAAAACTTATGGCCTCTCTTCTTCAGAAATTGAATGTCAGCAGTCATCTCCCAACGGCAATCCGGCATGGACCCAAACTATTTGGCGGCCTTGACCTGTTTGATGTCCAAACTGAAGCTGGGATTGAACGCGATTCCGTATTTTCTGACTCCCCGGCGGGTAAGCTCATTGTCACTAATCTTCAATATTCGCAACGGGAAGCAGGGATACCAGAGCCTCTTCTAGAGAAACCAACTCTCTACCTCCCGTATCTGACACCCACATGGATTACCTCGGTCCGACAATATCTGTCTACACATAACTTGACGATTCAGATTAACTCCGATGGCCATGAACCACTTCGCAAAGGAGACTTCCAGATTATGCAACCCAAACATCTGTGGCGGTATACTCCCATCTAAAAGAAAAGCTACAGTATTGGCGTCTACCGTCGTGGATCATACTCTACCTCTCCTTCCGTCCGTTTGTCAACCAAAGTTTCTGTGAGTCACGGTTCGCTTCTCTTTTGCACGATTGAGTCACGCTTTGCGTTCGCGTTCTCGTAAGTGTTTGCGTCATTGTTCTTCGGTCATTGTCGAATGTTCCGCGGACATACAAATGGGAATCGCAATCGCCAGCCAACCTCAAAAGAGAACATAAACTGGTGCATCATCAAATCTACATTTTACATGCTTTATATTTCATTATATTTATCTGGGATTCAGTATCTTTCAACAAATCATTCTACCATGGGATTCTGAAGAACTAACAAAGAACAATCAAGGAACAACCAAAGAACAAGAAGAACAAGGAAAGTGCAGCTTCAGAGCTCTCATTCGGTCATTCCAATTTCATTTCCTGCATGTTTTATTCATCTCACAATTAGTCTATTGCAAAATATAACACTCCTACTAATTTATTTTAACTAATTCGTTGTTTCAGAGCCCTTATTTGTCGCCCCATCGCCTTGAATAAAACTTTACGCTTCCTCTGCGCTAAGTATAAGCCAAGTGCTTCAAGTCTTGATCATTCAAGCTAAGTTCTGATCAATCAAACTCAATTTTGGCATATCCTTGATAAGCACTCAATTGCAAGCCAAGTGCTGCACTCACTCATCAAGCTCTTCTTCCAAGTCAAGTTCTTCATCATTTCTTGATCTCCAAGATCATCATGGCTGCTCAAGCACCTCACTTTGCATTGGCTCCAGCCTTTGCTAATCCTGATGTTCTCAACTACTCTGACCAGTCTGCTGATAAGCTCTTCAAAGCGGGCACAGAGGCTTTGTCTATCAAGTTTGACTGCAAGCCAGACAACCTTCAGCTCTTCTTGGATCAAGCCAGGGACAGATCTATTGTCTTTGACTGGCTCAACATCTTGAGCATTCCAAGCCAAGGTGATGTAGCTCTATCCAAGGACCTCATTGAGTCTTATGGTGAGATTTCTTATCAAGATGTCTGCAACCATGCCCTCAGCTACATGCATGAGGACACCAGAGAGGCTCAAGATTCCTTCATGATGTATCATTGTCTCATGAATTCTTTGACTGATGAAGCTCAGAAGCAAGTCAGGACCAGAGGCAATGTTCTTCCCTTCATGTTTGGAGGCAAAGGCTCAGGCCCTGTTCTCCTCAAGGTCATTCAGAGAATTCAAACCTATTGTTGTGAAACACGAACTTACCCACAGCTGACGAGACTCCTGGTTGATGGCCTTGAGCGTTGGTTATCAGGCGATGATCAACCACTCCTCAATCCGGATCAGTATCCGACAGATGTACATTCGATCATTCGCAGACAACATCAGGTGGGCTGGAAACATATTATGCTTGGACGTTTCATGACGGATTGGAGACGCGTACAAGGTCTCTATTCAGACTGCATCACCACTGTCGCTGACTCCGCTAACTCGTCAACTCACAAGAAGACACCTGAGCAATGGTTGATAGGATTGATTAATGTTTTGTGGGAGCAATGGTTCATTCTCTGGGCGGAACGCAACCAGGATTTACATGGACGTGACGCTCAGAAACGTCAATCTCAGTTGCGACGAGAAGTCCATCGGCAACTACAGGAGATCTATAGCAACAAGCCTTTTATGGACCCAAAAGTTCGGTCTTTACTGCTTCAAAATCCGGAGGCTCATTCGGCACAGTCACTTCAGGTCACCACCAATTGGTTACGAATCCATGTTCCCATCGTTAAAGCAAATGTCCGCAAGGTTCGTCGAATGGCATTGGAAGGTATGAGATCGATTCGTACCTATTTCAGCCCGTTGCCTAATCCGAATACCGCGCCGTAAATGGCGCTCGACTTCATTTAATTCATGGTGGCTGTCATCCAAACCAGGGTGATGGTCATCCGTGTGAGTCGAGTATCCCGGTATGTGGGTACAGCGGCAGCACGGTAAATTAGGTTTCTGTTTTTTTTGTTCTCCTCAAGGTCATCATCATGGTGTCACATGTTGATACTAGGGCCACAACTACGAGTGTCAGGACCAAACTTTCCAATCTTGATCATGCCATGCGTGAACAGGACTCTGACATTGAGCATTTTAATGATTATGTCATTGGTTTGGTTAGCAAGCTTCATGCCAGAGGAGAGCAAACTCAAGATCTTCTGGTCAACCTTTTCAAGGGTTATAAGGCTTGCAAGGATGCTGAATTTGTGGAATACATCAAGAAGAAGGAAGACCTATATGAGGAAGGCGGTCAGGTTGACTACCAGCAACTCATGGATTGGGCTATCAACAAGTTCAAAACCAGGAAAGAGTCAGAGCAGTGGTGTCAGAGAACTACAGAAGAGGAAACCGTCATTGCCTTACAAGCCCAAGTCAACACCCTGATGTCCCAGAAGAAACCTAATCCAACAGGCAGACCTAATGGAGGTGGAAAGAAGGACTTCAAGCAGGGAAACAACAAGAGAGGCAAGGGCAAGGGCAAGCCAAGAATGGACAATCAACCAACATGGATGAGTGTTCCTCCCAAGAATGGTGAAAATCATCACAAGACTGTGGAAGGCAAGGACTATCATTGGTGCCCTAATCACAACAGATGGACCAGGCACAGGCCCTCTGAGTGTAAAGGGATTGGTTTCAAGGCTCCTATCAGAATGGAACAAGGCAACAAGTTTCCTAATGCCAACAAGCCCAACATGAAGCTCTCCAAGGCCCTTGCAGCTATCTCTGATGAAGATGATGATGAGTGATGGGGATGCCCAATGGACTGCGTGTTCATTGGGCCATGGATTCTCAATTGGTGGCAGGGAAGGCTGGCTGCAGTTTTCAGCTTCCTCTACCATCTCATGAGTGCCATTGTCCAGAAGATCCGAGTGTGGGTTACTTCCACTTCAAACCAGTTCTTGAAGGCCAGGGCATGGAAGGCACACCCAGTCACAGTTTCTGAGTATGTTAAGTCATGGATGCGCGATACATCCTCAACTCAGACCACAAGACTCAAGGCACCAACATGGATCTTCAACCACCGAGTGGTCATGCGCCCTCAAAAGCATGTGAGACCACAAAGCTCTGGGCGAAATTTCAAGCGCCTCAAGCGACAATGGGTTCCTCCAAAGGAAAACCAATCAAGGAAACATTTCAGTCAACTGGAATGCCTGACTGCAATCATTGCAATGAAGGCCAAGCAAGCCCATCAAGATGAAGTGGCCAGGTTTGACACTGATGCCAAGGCAATCAGGATTGACAACTGTGCTTCCTATTGCATCTCTAATGACAAAAGAGACTTCATCACCCCTCTCAAGAAGGTCAACAAGAGCCTCAAGGGGTTGGGTGGCACATTGGCTGACATCTATCAGGGACCATCAAGTGGTCAATTGAAGATGAGGATGGAGTCCCTCATGACATTGTCATTCCCAATGGGCTCTATGTCAAGGATTCACCTTCAAAGCTGTTATCTCCACAGCACTGGGCCCAGACTGCCCAAGACTTCAAGCCTTTGCCAAGAGGCACATGGTGTTCAACATACCATGACTGCATTCAACTTCACTGGGCTCAAAGAAAGCACACCAAGACAGTGAGGCTGACCAAGGGCAGTGGCAACATTGCAACCATGTACACTGCTCCAAGCTACAAGGCTTTCTCCACCTTCTGCAACATGTGTGAAGTGGAACAGGATGAGGATGATCCAATCATCTCAATGGTCACCCATCTCATCCCTGATGATGAAAATGAAGACTTTGAAGGACAAGCTCCTCAACCAGAGGCACCAGATGCTCTACAACAAGGGGTGGATTGGAGCCAGCCTCCAAATACACCAGTAAAACAAAAGCTACTGTGCTGCCGCCTATCGTCGTGACAATACTCTAAGTCTCCTAATCGTCCGTCCGTCAACCAAAGTTTTCGTGGGTCACGCTTCGGTTCTCATTGGGTACCGGTTGGGTTCGCTTTGCGTTCGCCTTCTCATAATTGTTTTGCGTCATTGTTCCTCGGACACTGTCGAATGTTCTGTGGAAAAATGTCGGGAAGCGCAATCGTAAGCCGAGCTACGACGAGAACACAAAATGGGTGCATCACCAAATCTACATATTACACAATATATATTCGGAATTCATTCACATGGTTTCGGTACATGTTCTACATTCAATCTACACAGCTACATTTGGAGAACAACAAAAGAACAAAGAAGGATGTCAAAAGAACAAGAAGAACAGCTCTCATTTGATCACTGCTCTCATTCGATGGTTCTCATTTCATTATTTTGCATATTTTACATGTCTCACAATTAATCAATAGTTCATTCTTACAAGTCTAAGTCTTCGATCTACTAATTCGTCGAGCCCTTGTTCGTAGCCTCAACGCCGCGAATAAAACTTTACGCTTCCTCTGCGCTAAGTAATAAGACAAGTGCTGTTGTTTGATCAATCAAACTAACCTTCAAGCTTTTCAAAGTCAAGTGCTTTAAAGTTTGCATCAACTAGGTCTCCCAGCAAGATCTACCATGGCTGCTCAACCAGCTCCCCATTTTGCATTGGCTCCAGCCTTTGCTAACCCTGATGTTCTCAACTACTCTGAGCAGGCTGCTGCCAAGCTCTTCAAGTCTGGTACTGAGTCTTTGTCCATCAAGTTTGACTGCAAGCCAGAAAACCTCCAGCTCTTCTTGGATCAAGCAAGGGATAAGTCCATTGTCTTTGATTGGCTCAACATCTTGAACATTCCTATTCAAGGGGATGTGGCATTGTCCAAGGACCTCATTGAATCCTATGGAGAAATTTCCTATGAAGATGTCAAAGCTCATGCCCTCACCTATATGAATGAGGACTCAAGAGAGGCTCAAGATTCCTTCATGCTTTATCATTGCCTCATGAATTCTTTGACCGACGCCGCTCAGAAGCAAGTCAGAACCAGAGGAAATGTTCATCCCTTCATGTTTGGTGGAAAAGGTTCAGGCCCCCTCCTCCTCAAGGTCATCATCATGGTGTCACATGTGGATACCAGAGCTACCATCACCAGTGTCAGGACCAAACTCTCCAGTCTTGATTATGCAATGAGGGAACAAGATTCTGATATTGAAGCCTTCAATGACTATGTTCTTGGTTTGGTCAGCAAGCTCCACGCCAGAGGACAAGAGACTCAAGATCTCCTGGTCAATCTTTTCAAAGGATACAAGGCATGCAAGGATGCTGAGTTTGTGGACTACATCAAGAAGAAGGAAGACCTTTATGAGGAAGGAGGTGAAGTCAACTACCAGCAACTCATGGATTGGGCTCTCAACAAGTTCAAGACCAGAAAGGAGTCAGAGCAGTGGTGCCAGAGAACTACAGAAGAAGAAACCATCATTGCCTTACAGGCCCAAGTCAATAATCTCATGGTCCATCAGAAGAAACCTACCTATCCAGCAGGCAAGTCCAATGGAGATGGAAAGAAGGACTACAAGCAGGGATTCAACAAGAAAGGCAAGGGTAAAGGCAAGCCAAGGGCAGGTGACTTTCCAGCATGGATGACTACCTCTCCCAAGGTTGGTGAGAAGCAGAACAAGACTGTGGAAGGCAAGGACTATCATTGGTGCCCTAATCACAACAGATGGACCAGGCACAGGCCCTCTGAGTGCAAAGGGATTGGTTTCAAGGTGGCAGCTCCCAAGAAGGATCAAGGCAACAAGTTTGCAGATGCCAAGCACAACATGAAACTCTCCAATGCCCTCGCCGCCATCTCTCAAGATGACGAATGATGGGGAAGCCCAATGGACTGCGTGTTCATTGGGCCATGGACTCTTCAATGGTGGAAGAGGAGGATGGCAGAGCTGTGCATCCTTCTCCTTACCTTCATGAGTACCATTGTCCAGGTGGTTCAACAAGTGTGGGACCCTCCATGTCCAAGCAAGAAATCTGTGAAGACAAGTCCTTGGAGGGCACTCCCAGTCGCCGTGTCTGAGTATGTCAAGTCTTGGATGCATGATACCCCTGAGGCTCAGCCAAGGTCAAGAACCAAGGTACAATGGATCAACAATTGCCCAGTCGTGAGGCGCCCTCAAACGCGCGTGCGAAAGCAAAGCTCTGGACGAAATTTCAAGCCCTACAAGAGACAATGGATTCCCTCAGAAGGAAGATGGTCAAGGGGCAAGAAACATTTCAGTCAACTGGAATGCCTGACTGCAATCATTGCAATGAAGGCCAAGCAGACCCATCAAGATGAAGTGGCAAGGTTTGACACTGATGCCAGGGCAATCAGGATTGACAACTGTGCTTCCTATTGCATCTCCAACGACAAGAAGGACTTCATCACCCCTCTCAAGAAGGTCAACAAGAAACTAAAGGGGTTGGGTGGCACATTGGCTGACATATACTCAGGGACCATCAAATGGTCAATTGAAGATGATGATGGAGTTTCTCATGATTGGGTCATCCCAGATGGGCTCTATGTCAAGGATTCACCTTCAAAGCTGTTATCTCCACAGCATTGGGCCCAGACTGCCCAAGACTTCAAGCC
Organism: Fragilaria crotonensis; assembly: GCA_022925895.1. Lineage (NCBI taxonomy): Eukaryota > Bacillariophyta > Fragilariophyceae > Fragilariales > Fragilariaceae > Fragilaria > Fragilaria crotonensis. The sequence continues at coordinate 72,250 of JAKSYS010000164.1, forward strand.
TTTGCCAAGAGGCACATGGTGTTCAACATATCATGATTGTATCCAGCTTCAGTGGGCTCAAAGAAAGTTCACCAAGACAGTGAGGTTGGGTAGGGACAGTGGCAACATTGCAACCATGTACACTTCCCAAGCTACAAGGCTTTTCCACATTCTGCAACATGTGTGAAGTGGAACTGGATGAGGATGATCCTATCATCTCAATGGTCACCCATCTCATCCCTGATGATGAAGACTGTGATGAACAAGTTTATCTCCCAGAGGCAACAGATACCTCAACTCAAGGGGTGGATTGGAATCAAACTCCAAATACACCAGTCTCATTTGACCTCGATGCCAAGAACCACCCTGACTCGCCAGCAATCGTTGAAGATGAAGAGGATGCTACTTTCCAAGAGAAACCTGCTGCAGAATTCCTTCGCTGGCATCACAAGCTGAATCATATGTCAGGAGCCAAGATGCAAAGCATGGCCAAGAGTGGTTTGCTCCCAAAGAAGTTGGCAACATGCCAAATCCCAACTTGCACCAGTTGCTTGTATGGGAAGGCCACCAGGAGACCCTGGAGAACCAAGCCCAAACTTGGACAACAAGGTGGCAAGCTCAGGACAGCTACGGAGCCCGGACAGTGCATCAGTGTTGATCAGTTGGAGTCCACAACTCCAGGGCTCATTGCCCAAATCAAGGGTTGGCTTACCAAGAAAAGGTACAGGGTGGCAACAGTCTTTGTTGATCATTTCAGTGGTTTGTCTTACATCCACCTTCAGAAGTCAACCAATGCAGATGAAACTCTTGAAGCAAAGCTGGCATTTGAGAGGTATGCATCCAAGTTCAATGTCAAGATCAAGAGTTACCAAGCTGACAATGGCAGATTTGCAGAGAACAAGTTCATGGCAGCCATCAAGGAGGCAGGTCAAACCATCACTTTCTGTGGGGTCAATGCCCATTTCCAGAATGCAGTGGCAGAAAGGAGGATCAGGACTTTACAAGACCAAGCAAGGACCATGCTCATCCATGCTCAACACAGGTGGCCCAAGGCAATTGATGCTCATCTGTGGCCCTATGCCCTCAGGGTTGCCAATGAAGTTCACAACTCTACAGCTTCCTTGGGAAGGGAAGACCTCAAGTCGCCGTTCGAATTGTTTGCCAAGTCTGAAGTCACTCCAAATCTGAATCACTTCCAGCCTTTTGGATGTCCTGTCTTTGTCCTTGACAACAAGATGCAATCTGGAAAGAAGCTACCCAAGTGGGAAGTCAGATCAAGGATGGGAGTCTACCTGGGAATGTCCATGCAGCATGCAAGGAGTGTGGCTTTGGTTCTCAACCTCAAGACAGGCCATGTATCACCTCAATTCCATGTCACCTTTGATCCCAAGTTTGAAACAGTCAGGCACTCATTGGGAAACTTGTCTCCACCCTCAGATTGGCAGAAGTTATGTGGGTTCAAAGCCTCATCCACTTCCAGGCTTCAAGACATCAAGCAACCAGCTCAACCTCAAGGTCTGCAACAGGGTGTCCCATTCATGGAATTTGATCTGGCACCTGGAGAATCGGTCAATGAGGGAGAAGCACAAGCATCTCAGACCCCACTTCCAGTTTCTGAGGGAGAACAGGATCAAGAACCTCAAGTTCAGCTCAGAAGATCTCCAAGACTCAACAAGACCTCTGATGAACCTTCCAACAAGCCAGAGTCCAAGGTTTTTGATGTTTGGTACAACCTGGAAGCCAAGTTGGAGGACCAGCTTCCTTATCATGTGGCCTTTGAGACCATCAAGGAGTGGATGGACATTGAGGGGGAGCTGCATCCCATGCTTGCTTATGCCGCCTCTGCGGACCCCGACACGATGTACTACCATGAGGCCATGAGGGAGCCGGATCGCGCAGAGTTCATCAAGGCAATGGAGAAGGAAGTCATGAGTCACACCGAAAATCAAGTCTGGGAGTTGGTACCAAGGTCCTCAGTCCCTCAAGGAACCAAGATCCTTCCAGCAGTGTGGGCAATGAAGCGCAAGCGTCGAATTGCAACTCGCGAAGTCTACAAGTGGAAAGCCAGGCTCAACATTGATGGATCCAAACAAGAAGAAGGAGTTAATTATTGGGAAACATTCTCACCTGTGGCATCCTGGGCAGCCATCAGAATGGTGCTCATCACTACCCTGATTCAGGGTTGGTACACCAAGCAGATTGATTTTGTGTTGGCCTACACTCAAGCAGATGTGGAATGTGAACTCTACATGGCCATCCCAAAGGGTTTTGAAGTGGAAGGTGAAGCTCAAGATTTTGTCCTCAAGCTCAAGAAGAATCTCTTTGGGCAGAAGCAAGCAGGCAGAGTGTGGAACCAGCATCTGGTGGACAAGCTCAAGGAAGTTGGGTTCATTCCAAGTCAAGTTGATGAATGCCTATTCTACAAAGGCAAGTCAGTGTTTGTTCTTTACACTGATGACTCCATTTTGGCAGGGCCAGACCCTCAAGAATTGGATAACATTGTCAAAGAGATGGAAGCAGTTGGACTCAAGCTCACTGTTGAAGGAGACATCTCAGACTTCCTTGGGGTTCAAATTGACAGAATCAATGACAACACTTTCAACCTTTCTCAGCCTCACCTCATCAATGATGTCATCAAGGAATTGCGCTTGGATGGGAAGAATGTGGCTATCAAGAAAACAACTGGAGCCTCAAGCAAGACTTTGTGCAGGCATTTGGAGTCTCCTCCCTTTGATGATCATTTCAATTATCGCCGAGTCATTGGACAGATGAATTATCTCGAAAAATGTTCCAGGCTTGACATCTCTTGTGCAGTTCATCAAGGAGCAAGGTTTGTTTCTAACCCAAGACTTGAACATGGCAAAGCATTGAAATGGCTGGGCAGGTACCTGGTTGGTTCAAAGGACAAGGGTATGATCTATTCTCCAGGTAACCAAAGCTTTGATGTCTATGTTGATGCTTCCTTCACTGGAGATTGGGATCCAACAGTTGCAGATTGGGATTCAGACACAGCAAGGTCAAGGACTGGTTATGTGATTCTTTATGCCAATTGTCCAGTCATCTGGGCATCCAAGCTTCAGTCAGAGATTGCCTTGTCAACAACTGAGAGTGAATATTTGGCAATTTCAGCAGCTACCAGAGAAGTGCTTCCATTGATGGAGTTGGTACAAGAGATGCAACAACATGGATGTGGCCTGACAGCAACAACACCTCATCTTCATTGTAGGGTTTTTGAAGACAACAGTGGTGCAGTTGAATTGGCTGCGTCAAGAATCGAAAATGCGACCACGCACGCGTCACATCAACACAAAGTATCATCATTTCAGAAGCAAGGTTCAAGATGGTACAATTTCAATTCATCAAGTCTCAACTGAGGAAATGCTTGCAGATATTCTGACCAAGATTTGCAATGAGGAAATTCACACCAAGTTGAAAGCAATTGATGGGTTGGTGATCCAGAGGACTACGTCGAGCGAGTGAGGGAGTAAAACAAAAGCTACTGTGCTGCCGCCTATCGTCGTGACAATACTCTAAGTCTCCTAATCGTCCGTCCGTCAACCAAAGTTTTCGTGGGTCACGCTTCGGTTCTCATTGGGTACCGGTTGGGTTCGCTTTGCGTTCGCCTTCTCATAATTGTTTTGCGTCATTGTTCCTCGGACACTGTCGAATGTTCTGTGGAAAAATGTCGGGAAGCGCAATCGTAAGCCGAGCTACGACGAGAACACAAAATGGGTGCATCACCAAATCTACATATTACACAATATATATTCGGAATTCATTCACATGGTTTCGGTACATGTTCTACATTCAATCTACACAGCTACATTTGGAGAACAACAAAAGAACAAAGAAGGATGTCAAAAGAACAAGAAGAACAGCTCTCATTTGATCACTGCTCTCATTCGATGGTTCTCATTTCATTATTTTGCATATTTTACATGTCTCACAATTAATCAATAGTTCATTCTTACAAGTCTAAGTCTTCGATCTACTAATTCGTCGAGCCCTTGTTCGTAGCCTCAACGCCGCGAATAAAACTTTAACCAGTCTCATTTGACCTTGATGCTACTGACCGCACCGACTTGTCAGTCATCATTGAAGATGAAGAGGACACTGCTGTTCATGACAACCCTGCCGCAGAGTTCCTTTGCTGGCATCACAAGTTGAATCACATGTCGGCTGCCAAAATGCAAAGCATGGCCAAGGGCGGTTTGCTCCCAAAGAAGTTGGCCAAGTGCCAAGTTCCAACTTGCACCAGCTGCTTGTATGGAAAAGCCACCAGAAGACCATGGAGAACCAAGCCAAAGGGTGGTCAATAAGGTGGAAAACTTCGAACAGCCTCAGAGCCGGGACAGTGCATCAGTATCAATCAGTTGGAGTCCAGCACTCCAGGGCTCATTGCCCAAATCAAGGGCTGGCTCACCAAGAAAAGGTACAAAGTGGCAACAATCTTTGTGGATCACTTCAGTGCTTTGTCCTACATCCACCTTCAGAAGTCAACAAATGCAGATGAAACTCTTGAAGCAAAGCTGGCCTTTGAGAGGTATGCTTCCAAGTTCAAGGTCCAAATCAAGAGTTATCAAGCTGACAATGGCAGGTTTGCAGAGAACAAGTTCATGGCAGCTGTCAAGGAAGCAGGTCAAACAATCACTTTCTGTGGAGTCAATGCTCATTTTCAGAATGCTGTTGCAGCAAGAAGGATCAGGACTTTGCAAGACCAAGCAAGAACTATGTTGATTCATGCTCATCACAGGTGGCCCAAGGCTATTGATGCACATCTCTGGCCTTATGCTCTCAGAGTGGCCAATGAAGTTCACAACTCTACACCAACAATTGGAAGAGTGGATCACAAGTCTCCCTTTGAGTTGTTTGCAAGGTCTGAAGTCACTCGAAACTTGAATCATTTTCAACCTTTTGGATGTCCTGTGTTTGTCCTTGACAACAAGATGCAATCTGGCCAGAAATTGCCCAAGTGGGAGGTCAGATCGCGCATTGGAGTCTACCTTGGCATGTCCATGCAACATGCCCGCAGTGTGGCTCTTGTTCTCAACCTCAAGACTGGCCATGTCTCTCCTCAGTTTCATGTCACCTTTGATCCCAAGTTTGAGACGGTCAGGCAGTCCCTTGGAAACCTGTCTCCCCCATCAGAGTGGCAGAAGCTTTGTGGGTTCAAGGCATCATCACCTTCCAGCATCAAGCAGTCAGCTCAAGCTCAAGGTTTGCAACATGGTGCCCCCTTCATGGAGTTTGATCTGGAACCTGGGGAATCGGTCAATGAGGGAGAGGCTCCAGCATCTCAAACACCACTTCCAGTTTCTGAGGGAGAACAAGGTGAAGAACCTCCTGTCCAACTCAGGAGATCTCCAAGACTCAACAGGATCCCAGAGGCTGCATCAACAACAAGTGTCTCTGATGAGCCTTCAGGCAAGGCAGGATCCAAGGTCTTTTTGATGTTTGGCACAACTTTGAAGCCAAGTTGGAGGACAAGCTTCCTTATTATGTGGCCTTTGAAGCTATCAAAGAGTGGGTGGACATTGAGGGAGAGCAGCGCCCCATGCTGGCTTTTGCCGCCTCCGCGGATCCCGATACGATGTACTACCATGAGGCTATGAGGGAGCCGGATCGCGCCGAATTCATCAAGGCAATGGAGAAGGAGGTCAAGAGTCACACCGAAAACGAAGTTTGGGAGTTGGTCCCAAGGTCATCAGTCCCTCCAGGAACCAAGATTCTTCCAGCAGTGTGGGCCATGAAGCGCAAGCGCCGAATTGCAACCAGGGAAGTCTACAAATGGAAGGCAAGGCTCAACATTGATGGGTCCAAACAAGAGGAAGGAGTCAACTATTGGGAGACCTTCTCACCTGTGGCATCATGGGCAGCCATCAGAATGGTGCTCATTACTACATTGATTCATGGGTGGTTCACCAAGCAAATTGATTTTGTGTTGGCCTATACTCAAGCAGATGTGGAGTGCCAGCTCTACATTGCCGTCCCAAAAGGCTTTGAGGTTCAAGATGAAGGTCAAGACTATGTCCTCAAGCTCAAGAAGAACCTCTTCGGTCAGAAGCAAGCAGGCAGAGTTTGGAACCAGCATCTGGTCAACAAGCTCAAGGAGGTTGGGTTCACAGAGCGAAACAAATTATATAGGTTAACCTATAGTACAAACTTTTGGCAAGATCACACGAGGTACCCAACCCCAGCACTTTCCTAATTTCAGATGTGCGAAGGATTTCCGTGGTTGGAGCCATTGTGGGTATCGGGGGGTTGTCCTGGGAAGAACGCGGTCATGCGCTGTTGTGTAGTTCTAGTTCGTGTTTGCTGGCATGTCGCTGTGGCTGTGTCCGGTGGTCGTCCCGGTGTCCGCTCGATGTTCTTGGGTATAGGGGGCGATGTGGGTGTACTGGGGTCAATTCTCGTCGGCGTTGTGGTGGGTTGTCGGGGTAATTCCGGATCCGTTGTTGTCGCCTTAGGGAAAAATGTCCTGATGAGCTGTGATTTCCCATTCTTCAGCATATTGTTGCGCGCAGTTCTCACGCGTCGGAGCCATCTTCTTCGGACGGATGGGCTGCTGCGAAGAAGTTTATCAAGGTTGTTGGAAACATAGTGGCGGTCTTCAGCGGGAAGTAGTAGTGGATCAGAGAAGTAGTGTCGAATTTCTGTGGATTCTGCTGAATATTTGATAGCGTTGGCTGCATCCCTGTGTTTATGGAGTGTGTCATTACGGCCGAGCCAGATGGCGCGGACGTACTTGTGAATCGCCGAGAGAGATGCATGGATGCGGTGTTGTCCTCTTGGCGTATCCGGTTTTCCATCGTCGATAGGTTTGAGGGATGCGAGGCGAAGCCAAGAGAGTGCGAAAAATCCGCGAATGAGATGCTGCCATCCAATTTGTTTTTGGTGGTCGATGGCGTCGTTTATGGCGTCTTTGTATCGAGATTCGAATGTGTCAAGTGGCAGTTTGACCTCTGTTGTCGGGTCGTTGAGATGTGATTCTATGCACGCGGCCAGGCTTATGCCGTACGGATGGGCGTCTTTGTCAGTCAGCGTTTTAGTCAGTTGTCAGAGTGCCTCTTCTCGAGCAGGATTTCCTTTTGCATGTGAGAAAATGTTGTTGGTCTTCCGGTGTCTCCAAGCAGCACGGGCATAAGGCAATAGCTGGGTCTTTGATTTTTGCAAATCACAGTTGATGAATTCCGAGTGGTTGTTTGTCGTGTATGAATTTGATGTGCGCGGTGTGATGATGTAGTGGTAGCGTTTTGAGATGACGTCCGAGAGCCGGAAGATTTATTGTGTCCCACGTCCTATCAGACCATTCATGCTTCTTTTGGAGATATTGGCGAAGGTATCCGCCGTTTATTTGGAAACGAAGATTGGCGTCGATATTTCTTGCGTATCAAATTTCGTTGATCGTAATTGAGATTTTGGTGGCGGGAATATGTTCAGTCGTCGTCTTTGGTTGAGAGCGTGGTGGGCAAGTGTGTTGGTGTGTTGCAAGTTTGTCTAAATCGATGTTTAATTTTGCGTCCGAGGAGAGTTTGTCGTATGACGTCTTGTCATCTTGGTGGCTTTTTATCCACTGGATGTTTATCGGCCTTCTGAGTTCGCGATAAAGTTCTCGAATGACTGAGAGGTAATCTACATTGTCCGGTTGTTTTGTTGGTCTGGAGTCCTTTTGTACTGTAAAGATCACCCGATTGATGGCAATTTTGCTGTCCACTATCCATCGGAATTTGCATCGGTGACGGAGTCCCCAATTCCTTGCTATCATTGTAATGAGAAGAAGAGGTGCGGTGAAGCCACCCAGTTCGCTGCATGTGGAGCTGCCGATGTCGATGGGGCCATCAATTGGACCAGAGCCTTGGAAGAGCGTGCTGTGTTTATCGGTAGTTACTTTCCAGCCGAAAGTACCTGCTGTGGAGAGTAGACTTCCGTCTGAGGCAATGATGAGTCATCGTCTGGATCTGAAGGATCTCCAGATGATAAGATCCGTTGTCACTTGTTCGTAGTTGCTTAGGAGGCGTTGGTACCATGTGGGGAGAGACTTTAGGTAGGCTTGGATTGTTGGGTATTGGGTCGGGACTCTGGCAGGTTATTCATCTTCTGTGGGATCATTAGAGAGTGGTGTCTGACGCCATTTGTTTCCATTTCGAAGGTAAGCGGACGAGATGAAACGGGTCCACAGCTTTGTCTGTGACTGTGTTACTTGTTCCTGTCGGGGCCATGTGATGCTGTTAATGGATTGGTCGGGTCTACGAAGGCCTTTGATGTTGTATTTGCACGCGTGCAATCCGTCTGACTCCGTCATATCCGAAAGTGTGGTTATTTGAAGATACAGTCGAACGAGGTTTAGGTCAATCATCTGGGACTTTGTGTAGTTTACGAGGCTGGGAGATGACATGATGCATTGATCAAAGCGGCCTTTGAGAGGTGCTTTTAGAACGTCTGTGATGGACACCGTGAGGTTATGTTGGTACAGATACTGTCTTATGGATAGGAGCCATGTCGGAGTGAGGTACTGTAGGTGTATCTGTGGGTTTTGAGGAGTGGTTCTGCGATGCCAGCTTCGATCTGGCTATACTTCAGGCTCATTATGATGAGTTTCCCAGCTTCACTATCAGAATAGATGGCGTCTCGCATGTATTTTAGTTGGGAGATTCCAACTTCGGTGCAAAGGTCTATCCGAGCGAGGCCTCCCATCTCAATGGGTCCGTGGCGGATTTCCGTTGGAAGTTTGCTGGTGTGTCCGAGTTTGTTGAGTATGGCCGACAGAATTTTGCATTGGACCATGGATAGTTCCTCTTCGTCAATTGAGAGTGCAGGTAGCACGTATCTCATGGATGGGCCGTAGGTGGTTCTATGGAACGTGATAATATCTTGTGGAGTCAGGCGGGGGGACCTGAGTGTGTAGGCGAATGCGTCGGCTTTCTTCGTAAGGATCTGGAGTTGAGTTGTGAAGTCTCCGTCCGGTGAGAGGTAGACCCCTAGGATGCGATTTGCTTTATTGAGCGACCAGCGGCGGATAGTGGTGCTTGTATCATTGTTACCTTGCGTGGAGAGTTGCAGGTCGTGATCGGTGGGATTAATAGGCAAAAGATATGGTCTGCCATTTTTCCAGGCCCAGTACATTGCATACCATGAGCATTTTTGGAGGTTGAGTGATCCGCCAGAGTAGAAGAGAAGATTCTCCCATGTTTGGGCGATGGTAGGGAGTGTGGCGGTGAGATCCTCGAGAGAGAGTGAACCTGTGTCCGTAAAGCCTAGGGAGGTGTCGTCGACGAAGGCGTCCACTAGTCTGGTGTGTGTGTGCTGAGGGAGTCTGGCGTTTCAAATGTCATTCTGTGTTTTATCACTCTGTCCAACGTGTTCATAAGCATGACTACGAGAGTCAACCATACTGCCGGGGAGGCGCCGCTACCTTGTCCAGTGCCAAAGAGGGGAGAATCCTGAGTCCCATGGTAGGTTTCTTCTGAGATGCCGTGTATCGTTTTAACCTTGTACTTCATGTATTGGAGGGCTGAGGCGTGGGTGCTGACGGCGTTTGTTGGCATTCCACAGCGGCCGGCTGCAAGCATTCCGAGGGCGACTATGATGCGGTCATAGCAGGCAGAGGCGTCATTGTCAAATCTTGCCAAATTATGTTTGAGCGTTCTGCAGAGGTCCGTGGTGAGTTTGGTGAGCATGATTGGATCCATCGCAGTGCGTCTTGGGACCGATCCATGTTGGCCATCGTTGAGTAAAGACTTTTCATCAGCTCGTCTTACTAGTCGTGAACACCATTGGAGTTTGAGGAAAAAGTTGAAGTCAGCTTCGAAGAGGTGAATGATACGGAGTCTGGTGATTTTTGGATGTCCTTGGTCCTTTTCTATCATGATGTTTACGGCATTGCACCACCTGTGGAGCACGAGGCCTTTGTCGACTATGAGTTGGAGGAACTTGGTGAGACTGGAGAGAAGTGTTTCGTTTTGGATGAGAGCTTTGTAGTGGCCCAGGTGTCGGCCAGATGGAGACGTTGAAGTGCGTTCCTTCCATTTGGAGAAACCTTTTTGAACGTCTTCTTGGGAGATCTCTGTGGTGATTTGGGGTGTGTCTTTTATGCGGTCGGGAATACTGAAGGACGTCAAGAATTCTCTCAGAAGTTCGTCATTTCCATGCCACTCTGCCGGTATGGTTCCGTCAAGTAGAGATGCAGCTTCCGGCGAGAGACTTGTAAAAGTAAGTTTATCGTGAATTTCTCCTTGGCCGCAGGGGATGCCGCCGCAGCTCGAAAATGTTCGCGGTTGAATTTTAGAAGGTTGCTTTCGATGGATGTTTTGTCGAGTATGGATGCCCATTGTATGTCTTCTGTAGGTGTGGTTGCGAGGAGCTCCTGGAAATTGTGGGGCTGAGATCATTTTGGCGGTGGGGAACCAGAAGTCTGCTAAGACTCTCCATTGTGCTTGGTTTTACTGTCGCTCTTATGTTGGCATGCATCGATCTGCACTGTTCTGACTTGATGGTATTGGTGACAATTTTGGCGCGGCGTTCAGATTCTTTTTGGGTGGAGGGATCTGTATCGTTGGCGTATATGGCAAGTAAATCTGTGAAGCAGCGGTAACGCAGTTCAGGTGAGTTACATTGGCTGGCTTTGAGATGCTGTTTTGCACTTTTGAGTTGGTTGTGGATCTCTGAGATGGGGAGTGGGATGTCGAGGAAAGGGAGAATAAAGTCTGGGTTGTGTTGTTGTGTTTGTGTTTCTATTCTGCGGAGGATATGATGGTAGTCTTCTGAGTGTGTTTTTTCCCGGAGGCGGAGGTTCCAGTATCAGTATAGCAGTCCGTCATTTCTTAGTTTTGGTGACCATTCATACGGTTTCTTGGGTCTGTTGAGGAGAGCTTCTGCGTGTTGCATTGCCCGGCCTTGATCGGAGTCCCACTTTTCAAGATGCTTACGAAGTGTGGGTATGGACATTTTATCTTTGTCTCTTACCAAATTGTCCAGCCGTTGAAACATGTTGTGATCAGCGTAGTAGTCCAGCATCGCATCGTGGTATGTGGCGACTGCCTCTGGGTTGCCTGTTTTTAGTGAACGTGCATGTGCCGGCGAGATATTCAGTGGTTCTGTTGTCCGATGGAGGAGTTGTTGGGGGTCAAGATTGACGAATAAACCTCTGTGATCAGATTGCGGTCCCTCTATATAGGACAGAGACCCTGCCGATGTGACTGACTGTTGGACCTGGGGACAGCCGAAGATGTGGTCGATGCGTCGATGTGTGGAGCCTATGAACGTTGATGGAGACGGTGTTTTGGCGTGGAGGTCATTGAGTTCACATTCTGAGACAAATAGTTGGAGATCAGTGTCATCTTCTAGGCTCCATTGGAGTCCATCATGACAAGGATGGCGTGACCTTTTGTTTGCTCATGTCGAATCGCTTGAGTAAGATCTGTGAGAAGGATTTTGCGCGGTTGTGGGTTTTTAATCCCTTTGCCTCGGTGGTGTTCGTATTCGCGGCTAAGGCACTGCCAATTGGTGATGATTGGATGCTTCCTTTGCACACTCTATAGGCGGTGAAAATGGTGAGGAATCGTTCGTCTTTTCCTCTGAAACTGAGCGAGCTCCAGCGGCCGAGTCCGGTGGGGTCGTGATGCGGTTCTCCAAATGCCATGGGAACTGGAGAGTTTGTCACCATTGTTAAGGTGCCGCCAGCTTGAAAGGTTTCTTTTTCTGGTACCGGGTCGATGTCCTGTGATGGTGAGCTGAGGGATAATTTATGTTGTTCGTATTGTTTTCTAGCTTGTTGGTGTAAAGCGTTGCGGAGATGGTGGTGCGACCAGGCGGAGTTGGTTTCAGCCATGCCAATGATGTCTGCTCCCATTGATGCCGTGCATGAAAGGTAGTAGGCGTAGTCTTCACCGGTGTGGGAGTATGTGGGGCCCTTCACGTTTTGAAAGAACACGCGGATGCTTGATGGTTCCCGTTCATGGATAGAGTCTCCGTACGATGAGGTCAGATCTATGTTGAGCGGTTGACGGACCGTGGTACGACCAGGGCGAAAATTGTGGAGTGTTGCGTGTGTGCTGTGGTGTTGAATCAGTGCCGGAGTTTGGGCGGGATTTATTGGAGTCTGTGTGTGGGTTGTGGATATGATGGCGGGAATAGGCGGTGTGAGGACGTCTATTATCTTATTGATTGATACTGACATTAGGTTTCCCCGTCGTCAGGTGTGCGGGGATTGGTGTATTGGGCACTTTTATCCTGATCGGAAGGGGGAGAGGGAGGGTTGAGATTTTGGCTGATGGTGTCGAGAGTGGGGTCACGTGATTTGCGTTTGTTTTTCTTTTTGACCGGCGACGCTGCCATGGATGAGTGGTTATCGGTTTCAATTGTTTGAGTGGACATCGTGTCATAGTCCTGATGGTCGCTTTCTTCGTCTGAGTGATATGAGTTGTCTGGTGATCGTGCTGCGGGTTGCCAGGTATCAAGGGCCGTGCTTTCTGTGGAGGTGGCCGTGAGTTGTTGAATGAGCTGCATCATCCTTGCAAATCCGTCTTGTTGTGCTTGGGCTTGGAGTGCGGCTTCGTTCCGTATTTCATTTCGAAGGGCCGTTAGTTGTGCTGTGGTGTGATCAGTTAACGAAATAAATTCCGAGTCTTGTCCAAATTTCTCTAAGTCCGTTTAGTCGGATGAGTCGTCTGCTTCGTGGTTTCGTCGTACCGTTGTCTCGCGCACTGTCGCGTCGATTCGTGTGTTGTCTGTGGTCATTCTCGTTTCTCTTTTGTGCTCGTGAGACTAGTAGAAATAAATAGATGGCATCGGAATCTGGTCCTAATAGTTTTGTCTCTCTCTCCTGGTTCGTCTCGCGGTGTCGGTCCCGTGATAGTCATCTAGCGGGGGTCCATCGCGCGATTGTGAGTCGACCTGGTTTCCGCCCCATGCAGAGCATGGCCAGGAGGTAACCGGCGCCAGGGGCGCCGATGAACCTAGCATCGGGCCCGGAGAGGTGTGGGTGGGTGGGATTAACTAGAGTAGTGTCTTTGTCGATTCGAGTTCGTTCGGATTGTGAGCAATTCGTATCTTGTGTTGTGTTGTGTCGTGGTGTTCGTCTGTCTGTGTCTCGTGTTCGTCTGTCTGATGGCGACTGCCCGTCCTTTCCCGATCTTCGGACATGCCACGAAATAAATTCGAGTCTTGTCCAAATTTCTCTAAGTCCGTTTAGTCGGATGAGTCGTCTGCTTCGTGGTTTCGTCGTACCGTTGTCTCGCGCACTGTCGCGTCGATTCGTGTGTTGTCTGTGGTCATTCGTTTCTCTTTTGTGCTCGTGAGACTAGTAGAAATAAATAGATGGCATCGGAATCTGGTCCTAATAGTTTTGTCTCTCTCTCTGGTTCGTCTCGCGGTGTCGGTCCCGTGATAGTCATCTAGCGGGGTCCATCGCGCGATTGTGAGTCGACCTGGTTTCCGCCATTTTCCGGTTGTCGTTCGTCCGCAGAATCTGGGGCGATCGTGTAGAAAGATTGTCGACTCGTCATGCGTGCGGCTACTCGAGTGTCGAGTCCGGCACTTGAATTCGGAGGTATCTCATGAACGTCTGGCTTCGCCACCTCCCCACCATCTGAATCGTCTCACTTGGAACTCCGGCGAGGTGCATGGCCATCGCGGCGCCTGATCTGATCGAGTGAGTGCCGATGCCACTCGCCTGGAGGCCAAGCCTCTCCTCCCCTGCGAGTCGTCGCCATCCTGAGCTGCCTCAGTATGGACTTGGAAGAGATGTGTTGGGGTTCGTCTGAGTCCTGCGTCCTGACGGCGTTAATCTTCGGGTTCGTCCGTGAATGGCAATCGTAACTCCGTACCCTCGTCGTCAGGTCCGCTAGCACGCGGACGGGGCAGATGTCCGTTTGTCCCTGCCTGTCGTTTCGATGCTGAGTCACTGTCGCGCCTTTGTCCCCGTTCTTTTGTCGCCGGAAGGTGATCGACACGGTGTCGGCATTCTCCAGTTGTCCTCGGTCGGTTGTCTGCAGGTCCTGTCCCTTCTGTCGGAAACGAACGTCGTCCACTCTGATCACTGATGTCGTCCGTCGGCTTCCGACATCGGAATATTCGCACGACCTCATGGCGAAAAAGAACGCGACCACCACAAGTTGTCCAATAGCGATGTCCGTCTCGTTTCTTGCCCAGGATCGAACCTTTCGAATCACCTCTAACGGCAGCGCCTGCTGTGGGGTAGGTCCTGGGTCCTCGTCGGCGTAACGTTTCAGTTGTAAAGCCAGAAGGGGGTCGAGTCGTCCGGCGGCGTCGTGGATTGGGCTCTCAAATTTGTTAAGCCTGAAGGCCTGAGCCACACCGTCGAGGGTGGCACGAATGGAACCGGACAAGGGTCCATTGCCAGCTTCCTGAGGTTGTCGGGAGCGAAGCCGTCCGTCCCGAAGGGCGGCGGCGAAGCAGGCGAACGTTCTGCTTTCGCTTCGTCCGAGTCCTTGGAGAAAGGCTCCTCCCGACTCCGTCGATTCGTCCGAGGAATCTTTCGTAACAGCGCCAGCTGCTATCGCGCTTGGCACGGGTTGAGTCGGCAAGAGCTGCGTTTTGGGCAGCAGCTGCAGCCAGCCTCAATCTGCGAAATAAGGGCTGGCCGCAAAGGGATGATCCTGAAGTTCTGTGGAACAAACGGTGAGCAGTTTTTCGTGATCAAGTCTGTCAGTGCCGCGTCGTCTAGAGCGAAATCTCGGGAGAGCATGTCCGCCACCTTGTTCTCTTTCCCGGGAACCACTGCGTGTAGTGGTCTATCTCGTGCGTGAGGCAGAAATCAGCGAACGCTCGGGCTATCGTCAGGTGAAGCGGACAATCGTCGTTGAAGTTCGACTTAGCAAGCCATCCCGCTGCTGAGGTGCTGTCTCCTGACTGAGCAGAACGTCTTCGTCCGTCCACGCGGCCCTTCGTGGAATTCCACGATCATCCCCACAAAGGCAGCAAGGAACTCGAGAGTGTTTAGGGTCGCTCGCCCCAGCAGGTGCTCTGGTAGCTGATATCGCCACGCCAGGCCGCTCTTGAGGCAGTAGCCTCCGATGCCTTGTGGGCATGCGTCCACCCTCACTATGCGCGTCGGCCACCGGCAAACCAGCCTGTTGATCGAGATACCTCGCGACGCCTTCTGAAGGAAAGCCTTCCACAGAATCAGGTCGTCCAGTTGGGGTTTGGTCAGTCTCGCCTTCCCGGCCTGCTTCGAACGCTCGCAGGCCTTGTATAGCCTTCCCATAAAGTGTCTTGCGTAAGGGATGACGTAGCGGCGTGGCTAAAACGTCCGAGGGTCGTCTCTAGGTCTCTCGTCGTCACGAAGGCATGTCTGTGCGTCAGCATCCTGTCAACGGCTTGCGTCCAGCTCATGTGCTTATCGTGAGGCAGTGCGACGACGAAGCGGCGTGTGTCCACGATCCATCCGAGGATCATCTTCCTCTCGGATGGTTTGGCCTCGGCCAGGAACTTTGGGATCGCAAGGATATCGTCTCTGGGAAAAGTCTCCTTAACCTCGGGGTCGCAAGGCCTCCCGACCAGGTGGAGCGCCAGCGGGATCGCGGCAGCGCTCTTTTCTGCGTCGCGGGGGTTGAAGGCCCCAAAAATGTCGTCCAGGTAGCAGTCGAAGCGAGGGAGGTCGTCGTAGGGTGGATAGTTCACTGCGAAGTAGTCCGCCTTGCCGAAAACACTCATTTGTCGACCGACCCTTTGTCATTGTCCACTGCCCCTTCGGTGTCCAGGAGGTGCTGGTGCGGCGAGTGGTAGACGCTCGGATCCCAGTCGTCCCTGCGGACAAGGTCGTTTGCCAAGTCCGTGATCATCTCCGACACGTCGCTCCATTGCGATGGGTTTGGCGCTCCACCGAACGTCATCCTCAGCGCCACTAACAGCAGGTCGTCGATACTCGTGCAGGACTTCATGGCTGTGGCTGCTTTGAGATGGATTCGTCTGTAGGCGGATTTGCAGTCGACCTTCGTCATCCAGATAGGCTCGTCTGGCCATAGTTGGCGCAGGAACGAGATGTGGTACATGAGTCTGCTGAATGCTTTTCGAAACGTGCTTCTGTCAGTTGGGATGTGTCCACGCGTTCATTTACGCTTCGTCCTGCCACTCCGCTCGGGCTGAATGACTGGTCATGTGTCAGTCGGAGTTTCTCTATTGAATTTCCTTTCGTCGATCGACGTCTGCGCGACCATCCCCAGAGGCGCGACCTCGCATCCCTTGATCTCTAAGGCGGCTTCTCGCGGCAGTGGTAGCTGCCAACCCCTTGAGCTTCGTCCTTCAGCATGGATATCAACTTTGCCTCGTGGCCTCGGGCCGATTTGTGATTGCCGCGAGCTAAGTTGGCGCGCACGTCCGCGAGGCGGTCAGAATCCGAGATCTCGCGAAGCGGAACTCGGCCCCTTCGGAGATGCGCTCCTGAAAACGCGGCCAGAGGGTGGGCGGACAGGAGCGGGCGAGAAGTTCGGTGGGGCGAAACTCGGATCCCGGCGTCAGGGCGCTGAACGGCTGGGCCCGAAGGGCGGCGTCGAGGTCGAGGCGTACCGTTTGAGCACCGCGAGGTTGTGGCGGGCGGCGTCGTGCGTCCAGTCGAAGCGAAACTCCGTCGCGTGGGTGCGCGGTTGGCCGGAGTGCAAAATAGTGGCAAGGGCATCGGCCAGGCGTGGTTCGGGAGTCGTGGGAACGGCGAGTCGACGTTCGGGAGCGGGATCGTCGGCAATGGCACCAACGATGGGAACTTACCGGGAAGCGGGCGTGGCGTGTCTGCGAGGGCTGATGTCGGCGCGTCGTGGGCGTCTCCGGGCGACAATGCGCGCGCACGGGTGGTCGGTCGGTGGCGAGTCGAGGGCGGGGCGTAGCGCTCAGGCCCGACTTCGTTTCGTGACGGGTCGTCGCGGGCTGGCGAGATGCGGGGCGTCGGCGACGTGGCGGGGCGAGAAGGTTCGTGCGCGTGGGTTCCCGCGGGACTGTCTCGGGCGGCAGATTCCGATAAAGTCCGGGGCGTCCTACGTGGCGTCTGTTGTGGAACTCGGCCGTCGACCGTTCCTGGTCGAACGCCCATTGCGACGGCTGTGCGACGAAGGCGGGCTGGAAGTAAGCAGATGCAGAGGGTCCTAATTTTGTTTTCTTGCTGGGCGGCGTCGCGTCGGACGAGGGCGGCGCATGCGCGCCCGGCACTGCTCTATCCACGCTCGTACGGCGGTCGTCTGTTCGGTCGTGAGGGCGACGTGCGAGGCGCTCAAGAAACAGCTCTTGACGCACTTCCCGTTTAGGTGCCACCTGCAGCACATGTTCGGGATCGGTCCACTTCGGACGTGATCGAGGAACACCTGCCAAGTGTCGTTCGCGTCTCTCGGAAAAGGTCCTGCTGTGGGTTTGTGACTGCGTCCGCGGGTTGCCCGCGACGTCCGGCTCGAGCGCTCCCGGCGGCGGCTACAGGCTGCGAGTCGCCCTTTTGGTCGACTCCACGTCCCAGCCGCTCCTTGAGGAAGTCGCAGGCCGGGAAGACAAAGGCGCCGTCCTCCAACTGCTGCCGGGTGGACCTGAATTCTAGGAGTGCTGGGTTGATCTCGTCCTCGTGTTCGACTCCAGCGCAGAGAACTAGGTATTGTTGCATGCGTTTTCGATGAACCAACCTAACCTGCACGCGGCTGAGGGTCAGCGTGCGCTAGCTGGCGGAGCGTCGCCAGTGTGGAGCCGACCGCCCTGGTCAGGAAACGGCTCCACTCGTCCAACATGTGTGTGAGCGGGAATTGGCTCCGAAAGGAGCTCCAGCACTCCGCTCATGTTCTCGATAAGCCGCGCGAGTTCGTGAAAATCTTTCGGCACCGTGAAGTTGAGTTTTGTCATGCTCTTGATGTCCTTCTCCGAGAAGCCCGTGGTCGTGTCGGTCGTCTTGAGTTGCATTTGCACAAGGGTGCTGGCGTGATCAGAGGCTTCTCGCCCGATCGCTGCTGCTCGGGCGAACGTCTGGGGACCGCAACAGAAGAGGCTGAAGGCCCCTGGCCGGTCAGGTGTGTCGGCCGTGAAAGAAGCGGTGCGGATTGCGGCGCAGAAGCCCATGGGAATGAACGCGTCTCGACCTTTGGTGTTCCTCAAGAAGTGGTGGATGTGGTTTTGTACGTAGGCCACGTTGCTAAGCGTCAGGATGTCCGAGAAAGACTGGACCGGGCGGCTGCGAATCATCCTGTCGGCGTCCCTTTCGGACACGAAAAGGACCATTCGTTTCGTCGACGGCGGGAAAGAGTCAAAGCCTGTCTTCGACGTTTGGGGGGACGAGGTCGCTGCGTTTGCTGCCTGTCGCTCCAGTAACGTTGACAGGTTTCGAATGGCGTCCTCTGTGCGTCCTGGCGTGCTGGCATGGTCGTCCGTCCGAATGAGGCTCCTAGCTCTGACCGCCAGATGCTTGAGGTGTAGCGATTTCGCCCATTCGTCCGATCGTTTGGAGTATGCGTTTGATGCCGCCACCCCTCGCTTTGTCGGTCGGGGTCCTCCTCGAGTTTACCGCTACGCTGAGGACCCACCGCGGGATGTAAGAGGCTGCCTCCGCGCGGATGGTTGCTCTGGACGGGTCTGGGTCCTCGCTCGCTCTCTGTTTAATGGCGTTGACGATCAGTAGGGCGAGCTCCTCTGGCGCGGTGACGTAAGTGTCCATGATGGCGGCTGCGATGAAGGCGGCACCGGGACGGTGGGCTTCATCGTGAACCCGACGACCGTGACGTCGTCTGTGTCGTCCTCGCTCGCTTCGACTGGCTTGCTTGGCTTCGCCCGGTGCTTCGTTCCGCTTCCTTTCTTCGGTCGTCCTCTGGTTGCAGTCGGCAGGGTGCCGGCTGGCTCGGCTTCGCGCGTGGCTCCGGTGCTGACGCCTGGCACCTGGGCACGTGTCGTCAGAGATTCATTGATCGCCGCCAGTACGTCCGACGTAGAATTCCACGAGAGCATCCTCGACCAATCAAAGGCGTTCCGATGTGTCGCTCTACGACCTGTTTCGTGTCGACCGCCATGGCGGCGGCGAAGCCGCCAGCCCCATCAGTGCCCAAAGGGCGTTCGTCCCGTCGTTGAGTCCATCGTCAGCGTCGTGGTGGAAGTGGTGAAAGAGTCGGATGACTCCGTGCGTGTTTACCATAAGGTGGGCGACTTCCGGAGAGCACAAGTGTACGAATCCTGTAGAATTTGTACTGACCGAGTTCGTCTTCGAATTCAAAGCGCTGAGCTTTTCGACGACCTCCCACTGGTCGAGCTTCCTGAAAACGTCCAACCACGTCAAGGTCATCGTCATCGGTGAGCGAGCGTCGTCTGACCCCTCCATTGCGTCTGTGGTTCAAGTCGGGTCGGGGAGGCCAGATTAACTAGAGTAGTGTCTTTGTCGATTCGAGTTCGTTCGGATTGTGAGCAATTCGTATCTTGTGTTGTGTTGTGTCGTGGTGTTCGTCTGTCTGTGTCTCGTGTTCGTCTGTCTGATGGCGACTGCCCGTCCTTTCCCGATCTTCGGACATGCCATTGCTGGACGTCTGCTGTTTTCGACTAGTGTGAGGGTGATGAGAGCTCGTTCGTTTGCTTGGCGAGATCTTCCTGATATTTTGTGACTGCTTGTTGGTGTCGTCGAATGCTTGCCTCGATCTCCGCGAATTTGTTTTGGGTCATCATCGATTTCGTCGTTTGTGAGTGGGTTGTTGCCGTTTCATCTGTCAGATCTAGCTCCTGAATTGGGTCCATGGCTTTGTTGTGTGTCTTTTTGGTGTTCCTTCAGCCTGTGCAGAACGAGCTGGCGGTGATTGCAACAGTTGGGAGATAGCGTTTGGGAGGAGTGGTGGTTTTGGGAGTAGGTTGGTTGGTAGAGTGGGAGGTCTGTATCCGAGGATGGTGTCCCAGCTGGGCTACGAACGGATGCGGGAGCATTTTCCCAGACTGAGGAGGCGCTTCTTTGTTGAATGAGGCGAGATTGTTGTGAACTGCCACTGTGGGTACGTAAATGGCGTGTGGTGGGCTCGCTTCTTGGATAAGGTTGGTGAAGTCTGCTTCCCGCTGATTGAAGGTGGAGATGCACTCTTTATGTTCGCTGAAGAGTTGTGGACTTGTGCCATGTGTTCCACTGGTACTAGAAGTTGCGCCCGTCGAGTCTCCTCCGTTGTCAGCATCGCACCTGAGACTGTTTCCTGCTGTGTCTTTACGTGACGTCGCCCATTCCCTGGTGTTTCTTTCCAGGATGTTGGTACCGCGGTGTTCATTTCGGATGAGATCAACGTTTTGTATTGTTAGCGCCATTGTGATAATTCGAGTGTTCGTCATGTCGTCCGCATGAGTTTGGAAAGGGCGTCTACTTCGGCCGTGCTCATTTTGGAGTAGAGTCTGCCCAGAAATACCGCTGTGTTGGTTCCGTCGAGGTAGGCGGAAAGTATTTCCGTTAGAGGTCCGACGTGGTTCTCTCCGCATTTAATGGTGAGATGTGGTATGTCGTGTCCGGTTGGGGTCTTGCGGTGGTATCGGGTCGTGGCTTGTAGATGTCTGCGGAGATGGGCTAGGTAGTACTTCCTCTGTGTGTATTTGGGTGCTTAAAGAAAATGTATCACGCAATTGAAATTGTTTCTCCGCTGTCGCACGATGAGTTTGAGATGTTTACTTCAACGTTGTGACGTTCTAGGTTTTCTTTGTTTGTTTGTCACCAATCCATGTTCCTGCACCCGTGCTTGAGGCAAGACGGAAGCTAAAGACGTACATTTGGATGGACTTCGATCTTGGTGATTTAGGTGCGAGAAACAGGAGGGTTGTCTGGTGTAAGTTCAGGAGGTATGTGTGGTGTGGTAGATCCGTTCTTCCACGGAAAAGGATGGCATCTGATACCGTTCCAGAATGTAGTGGATCGTATCCGTGGCTGCGAGATTCCATTGTTCGTCGTCTTCGGAATGCTGTTGTAGTTGTCGGGTTTCCAGCGCACTGCGACTGGTGTGCCGTCGTTGACTTTTACGAAGCTGAGTCCTTTCTTCCGGAGCTTGGTTTTGTTGGCTGGCGTTGGGGTGAACAATGGATGGGGTTTGCGTCATCTGGATAGCGGACTCGGAACTCGGGCGGGTTGGATTTCTAAGAGGCAATACTGGTAGTGGAGTGTCTCTGGCCTCTTCGTTGGTGATGGTGCGCGGTTTGGTTTTTTCCTTGGACTGGTGTCCAGTTGTCTTTGGCAGGTAGTTTTTTGTCGGTGCTGTCTGTGTCTTCCATTATCTCGTCTTCGTCGTAGATACGGCGGGCGCTTCTTGGATCAGTAGTGTCGACAGTGGGCGGATGGCTTGTTTGTTACAAGTGAGGACGCGCAATGTCTAACCCAGCGTTCCAATTTCTTCGGGATTTTCATACCGCAGGAGGTAAGTAGCTGTAGCTCTCCCAGATGAACTTGAGAAGTATCTGTCTGGTTGTGGATCATGCGTTGCCACTGTGTGTCAAACTGAAAGCAGTGATCATATGCATGGTAACCGAAGAGGGTATAGTGATTCCAGGTGTGTGCGTTTCCGACAATTTTGTTAGCAGCGTCGTTGGTGGTTCGGAGATTCATTGACGCGGTATTCATGTAGTTTTCGGAGGTGTTTGGGTTTCATGCCAGTTGACACTGTCAATAGCATAGATAGGGTGAGAGATATCTACGCCATTGGGATGATCTCCGAAAGGTGTGGGAGGTCCATTCCTTTGTCATGGTGCTACGTGACTTCTTACAGTTGCTACGGGGAGGCGGTTAATGGACAGACTGTGGTTATGAATACTAGAGTAGGAAATTGTGTAAGGAGGTTGGGTTCACTCAAGCGAGATTGATGAATGCCTATTCTACAAAGGCAAGTCAGTGTTTGTCCTCTATACTGATGATTCCATCTTGGCTGGACCAGATCCACAAGAATTGGATGACATCATTCAGAAATGAAGGCAGTGGGCTCAAGCCTCACTGTTGAAGGAACATCTCTGATTTTCTTGGAGTTCAAATTGACAGGATCAATGACAACACCTTCAATCTTTCTCAACCTCATCTCATCAATGATATCATCAAGGAATTGCGCTTGGATGGTCAGAATGTGGCAACCAAGAAGACCACTGGAGCTTCAAGCAAGACTTGCTGCAGGCATCTGATTCTCCTCCTTTTGATGATCACTTCAATTACCGCGGGTTATTGGTCAGATGAACTATCTGGAGAATGTTCAAGGCTTGACATCTCATGTGCTGTCCACCAGGAGCAAGATTTGTGTCAATCCAGGCTTCAACATGGAAGGCTTTGAAGTGGTTGGGCAGGTATCTTGTTGGCTCAAGAGACAAAGGGATGATCTATTCTCCAGCAACCAACCAAAGCTTTGATGTCTATGTGGATGCTTCATTCACAGGGGACTGGGATCCAAGTATGCAGTGGGATCCAGACACTGCAAGGTCAAGAACTGGCTATGTCATCCTTTATGCCTCATGTCCAGTCATATGGGCATCAAGCTTCAGTCTGAGATTGCTCTATCAACAACAGAGTGAATATTGGCAATTTCGACAGCCACAAGAGAAGTGCTTCCATTGATGGAGTTGGTGCAAAAATGAATCATGGATGTGGCCAGCAACAACATGGCTCCATTGTTGGGTTTTGAAGACAACAGCAGCGCCATTGAGCTGGCTACTGAGCGTCAAGAATTCAAAGATGTCCTCGAATGCGCCACATCCACCAAGTACCATCATTTCAGGAACAAGGTTCAAGATGGCACTATGTCTATTCATCCTGTCTCAACTGAAGACATGCTTGCAGATATCCTCACCCAGATCTGCAATGGAGAGACTCACCAAGTTGCAAAGAGTTGATGGGTTGGTAGCGAAGGACTTTGTCAAGCAAGTGAGGAGTAAAGCTACAATATTGGCGTCTACCGTCGTGGATCATACTCTACCTCTCCTTCTGTCCGTTTGTCAACCAAAGTTTCTGTGAGTCACGGTTCGGTTCTCTTTGCAATTGAGTCACGCTTTGCGTTCGCGTTCTCGTAAGTGTTTGCGTCATTGTTCTTCGGTCATTGTCGAATGGTCCGCGGACATACAAATGGGAATCGCAATCGCCAGCCAACCTCAAAGAGAAATAAACTGGTGCATCATCAAATCTACATTTACATGCTTTATATTTCATTATATTTATCTGGGATTCAGTATCTTTCAACAAATCATTCTACCATGGGGTTCTGAAGAACTAACAAAGAACAATCAAGGAACAACAAAGAACAAGAAGAACAAGGAAAGTGCAGCTTCAGAGCTCTCATTTGGTCATTCCAATTTCATTTCCTGCATGTTTTATTCATCTCACAATTAGTCTATTGCAAAATATAACACTCCTACTAATTTATTTTAACTAATTCGTCGTTTCAGAGCCCTTATTCGTTATCGCCTCGAATAAACCTTTACCATCCAACAACGGGATCTAAATCTCGTTCGCATTTATCTTCAAGTATATTCTCTTGCGGACATGAGCGACGTCGCGTCTCCAAACCGCATCAACTTGTTGTTTCTTGATTGACAACGCCCAAAGGAATGGAAGGAAAGTACACTTTGGCCTCAACAATTACTTCCCAGTGCATCTCAATGTCGATTGTGGCATAGGTTCATCAAATTGTCCTATCTCCGTTATGCCCCTTTCTGGGTCACACCTCCCTCCATGCCTCCGCCATTGGCACAACGAGACGAAGTATCCTCTGACTCTTCTACCCATCTACCTCTTTCTGATATGGTCAAGAAATTATCCCGGACCGAACGCCGGATGGTTGACTCCCTTCAGGAGGAACTTTTAGATCGTACCTCATACATCGATTTGTTCCAAACAAAGAAAATTTTCACAATTGCCTCCGACGGTGGCCTTCAGGGACACTTGGGCACGTTTGGCTGGGTCATTGCACGGAAATCCAAGGTGGTTCTACAATGCTCAGGTCCCGTGGACGGCTCGCGTGACACTGCTTCCTCAACTCGAAGTGAACTCTGGGGTTTCGCGTCTTCGCTTTTGTCCCTAGTACTGGTATCAAGAGCGTGAAACATAAAATACAGATGCAGATTTCGATGGTTGGTCGATAGCAAGGCTGCCATTTCGAGGGTCAAAAAGTTCCTGCAATGGGGTCATCTCAAACGAGGACGTCAGCCACTGGATTCCGACATTCTGGCGCTTATTGGAAAGTACCATAAAGAATTGGGGAAGAAGATTCATATCAAATGGATAAAAGCTCACCAAGATGACAATGCGCATGCTCAGACTCTCTCCTCGCACGCAAAACTCAATATTTTGGCGGATCAGCTTGCAACCCAATACCGGAAACATGGACGCTATAAGTCTAGCAAAACGGTCGACCATCAACCGGGTCAAAGATATCAGTCAGTATCAATGGCGACGACGTCTTACCAGCCAGTATGATTCAAGCCTTCGGTTCCATGTGAATGGATACCACCTCCGTCAGTACCTCCAAAAACGGCGGAAATGGAACGATGCTACTTGGGATAATGTGGACTTCACGCTGATTGAGCTTCACTTTCGCAGACATCGCCCCTCCGACAAATAGCTCATATGAAATATGTCCACGATCAGCAACCATTGGGCGTCCGGCGTCTCAACACGCTCTGATAAAGGATCGCGTGCTGTCTCTCTGTCCATGTTGCAACACGAATGTAGAAGACCAACGTCATTTTATGAGCTGCTCCGCAAACCAGGGCCGTCTCCAAGGATGGCAACAATTCCGCAAAGAAAGCCTCAAAAAGGACGACCCACATCCTTTCTGGTACTGTCTCGTGGAAGGGATTGAACAGTGGACTGCAAATCCCTCCATCATCTTCCAACCAAATCTGTCTCAGTATGCACCACACTTGCGAGCATATAGCAACGTCGGTGGCATCACAAATCAAATCGGATGGGACAATGCTCTCCGCGGCTTTCTGAGTCGAGATTGGTGAAACCTTGCCTCTCGCGACATGCATAATTCGACGACACATGCTATGGATCAAGCGGACGCTCGTCTTCGAAAGCAATGAATAGTCTATACGACTACTCTCGCTCCACTTGGACGCATCGAAATGACCTTCTTCATACAAAGAGACTCAAATGCTCTCGCCACCTCAATTCGATCCGCCACCATGGTCAAGATAAAGCACTACCATTCTCGACCGCATCTTCTGCGGTTTGATGATCGACATTTATGTGAGAGATCTCACTAAACTCTTGGACGGCAGTGCCGCGACACAACGAAGATGGCTTCGTACGGTCAAAAATCAATTGGAGTAGCCACGCATCAGGGGACTTCTCAGACAACGATCACATTTTTTTGCGAAAACCATAATACAGGGAAAAGGTGAATAAATATCGCAATACGAAATAAATTCGAGTCTTGTCCAAATTTCTCTAAGTCCGTTTAGTCGGATGAGTCGTCTGCTTCGTGGTTTCGTCGTACCGTTGTCTCGCGCACTGTCGCGTCGATTCGTGTGTTGTCTGTGGTCATTCGTTTCTCTTTTGTGCTCGTGAGACTAGTAGAAATAAATAGATGGCATCGGAATCTGGTCCTAATAGTTTTGTCTCTCTCTCCTGGTTCGTCTCGCGGTGTCGGTCCCGTGATAGTTATCTAGCGGGGGTCCGTCGCGCGATTAATGAGTCGACCTGGTTTCCGCCCCATGCAGAGCATGGCCGGGAGGTAACCGGCGCCAGGGCGCCGATGAACCTAGGCATCGGGCCAGGAGAGGAGGTGTGGGTGGGTGGGATTAACTAGAGTAGTGTCTTTGTCGATTCGAGTTCGTTCGGATTGTGAGCAATTCGTATCTTGTGTTGTGTTGTGTCGTGGTGTTCGTCTGTCTGTGTCTCGTGTTCGTCTGTCTGATGGCGACTGCCGTCCTTTCGATCTTCGGACATGCCACGAAATAAATTCGGAGTCTTGTCCAAATTTCTCTAGTCCGTTTAGTCGGATGAGTCGTCTGCTTCGTGGTTTCGTCATGCCGTTGTCTCGCGCACTGTCGCGTCGATTCGTGTGTTGTCTGTGGTCATTCTCGTTTCTCTTTTGTGCTCGTGAGACTAGTAGAAATAAATAGATGGCATCGGAATCTGGTCCTAATAGTTTTGTCTCTCTCTCCTGGTTCGTCTCGCGGTGTCGGTCCCGTGATAGTTATCTAGCGGGGGTCCGTCGCGCCGTTAATGAGTCGACCTGGTTTCCGCCATTTTCCGGTTGTCGTTCGTCCGCAGAATCTGGGGCGATCGTGTAGAAAGATTGTCGACTCGTCATGCGTGCGGCTACTCAGTGTCGAGTCCGGCACTTGAATTCGGAGGTATCTCATGAGCGTCTGGCCGCCACCTCCCCACCATCTGAATCGTCTCACTTGGAACTCCGGCGAGGTGCATGGCCATCGCGGCGCCTGATCTGATCAGTGAGTGCCGATGCCACTCGCCTGGAGGCCAAGCCTCTCCTCCCCTGCGAGAGTCGTCGCCATCCTGAGCTGCCTCAGTATGGACTTGGAAGAGATGTGTTGGGGTTCGTCTGAGTCCTGCGTCCTGACGGCGTTAATCTTCGGGTTCGTCCGTGAATGGCAATCGTAACTCCATACCCTCGTCGTCAGGTCCGCTAGCACGCGGACGGGCAGATGTCCGTTGTCCCTGCCTGTCGTTTGATGCTGAGAGTGTGCGCCTTTTTGTCCCCGTTCTTTGTCGCCGGAAGGTGATCGACACGGTGTCGGCATTCTCCAGTTGTCCTCGGTCGATTGTCTGCAGGTCCTGTCCCTTCTGTCGGAAACGAACGTCGTCCACTCTGATCACTGATGTCGTCCGTCGGCTTCCGACATCGGAATATTCGCACGACCTCATGGCGAAAAAGAACGCGACCACCACAAGTTGTCCAATAGCGATGTCCGTCTCGTTTCTTGCCCAGGATCGAACCTTCGAATCACCTCTAACGGCAGCGCCTGCTGTGGGGTAGGTCCTGGTCCTCGTCGGCGTAACGTTTCAGTTGTAAAGCCAGAAGGGGTCGAGTCGTCCGGCGGCGTCGTGGATTGGGCTCTCAAATTTGTTAAGCCTGAAGGCCTGAGCCACACCGTCGAGGGTGGCACGAATGGAACGGACAAGGGTCCATTGCCAGCTTCCTGAGTTGTCGGGAGCAAGCCGTCCGTCCCGAAGAAGCGGCGGCGAAGCAGGCGAACGTTTCTGCTTTCGCTCTCGTCCGAGTCCTTGGAAAACCCTCCCCGACTCCGTCGATTCGTCCGAGAATCTTCGTAACAGCGCCAGCTGCCAGCAACGGCGGGTTGAGTCGGCAGAGCTGCGTTTTGAGCAGCAGCTGCAGGCCTCAATCTGCGAAATAAGGGCTGGCCGCAAAGGGATGATCCTGAAGTTCTGTGGAACAAACGGTGAGCAGTTTTTCGTGATCAAGTCTGTCAGTGCCGCGTCGTCT